>CM019150.1:190458406-190667687 GCA_009733165.1 Naja naja | reverse complement strand
GTTAAGTTTGCATGAAGAGACAGGCGGAGTGCTTCAAGCTCTTAGTTTATTAGTGACTACAGCTCAGGGACCCAATTTGGCTGGGCTGCGGGCTGCTTATAGCCAGCAGCCACGCGGTGCCAATCAGAGTGCAGGGTTTTCCGCTTTTTAAACCAATCATTTCCAACATTTTACAAGAACAGTTCAAACTAAACCAATGACTTCAAACCTACATACATAACACACCTCCCACTTCAGTCCCCAAACCCAACTGTATGTATATATATATTTATAAACCTATCTAATGTATTTTTTAATGGGTGCTCTCGTGTCGTTGAGACCTACGTGGTTCAGATGTTTTGGTTCTCACCTTGTGAGAAATGTGTCTGCTGACATTTCCTTACTTGGAATGTGTAGAACCTGTTTGGTTACTACAACCTGGTCTCTCCTCCCAATCCATCTCCAACCCAATGTCAGCACCTAAATCAGGTAGTGATGTGCAATCTTCCATTTGTGAAAATGGTTGTTGGTATTGTGACAGGTTTTGGGATGGTTCCTGTCTGTTAGCTCGTTACACATGGGGTTGATTCTTACTTGCTGATTACTCTCATAATCCTCCCCTTCCCCTAGAAGAGGCAGTAGGTATGGGAACCAGAGAGGAGCAAAAGCGATGCTCCTGAGGCAATCTGGATCTTAACTGATCAATGTGCCTGCTCCAGAGGACACCATCCTCGTTTGTACCCTGTAAGACCTGGGGCCTGTGATTTGGGTTATCTCCATAATGGTTCACCCATGAGGTTCTTAGCATAAACAGAATCACCCACAGTGAAAGTGCAAATTTTACTAGTGGAATCTAGTGGTGCGTGGAGTGCGTAAGTGGGATGGAGGCGGTCAAGGGGAGACCTGAGTTTCCCATCAACAATTCAGCTGGGGTTAAATTAGTTGAGGGGTTGGGAGGATATGCTGAACACTGAGAAGTTTTCAACTCTCTCAGTGATATCCCCTGGACCCAATTGCTGAAGTTTTTCCTTGGTAAATCGTACCATACGTTCAGCCTGGCCGTTAGACGAAGGATGCCCAGGGGCTGTCAGGGCATGTCTGGTACCCTGTTGTGCTAGATATGATTCAAAAAGATTGGATGTAAATTGAGGGCCATTGTCAGAAACAAGCACATCAGGTAACCCGTGAGTTACAAAAGCTTTTAAGCTGTTTGATGACAGCTTCAGTTGTGGTGGATGCCATAGGGATAACCTCCAGCCATTTGGAATATGCATCAACTATAATAAGGAAAGTGTGCCCTCTGGTAGGGCCAGCAAAATCCACGTGAATCCTGGACCATGGGCCCCTAGGACATTCCCATTCCTGTGTGGGGTGAGAGGGTGGGGCAGGCCTGACTACCTGACAGTTGGGACAAGATGCAGCCCAGTTTTCAACCATTTTGTCAATACCTGGCCACCATACATAACTCCTGGCCAATCCCTTCATTCTCACAATTCCTGGATGACCCTCATGTAACATTTCCAAAACCTCTTTTTGTAGTTTTGCAGGAATAACCACCCTGTTACCCCACAAAATACATCCTCTTAATACAGATAATTCAGTTTGCCTGGATTTAAAAGGTTGGGCAAGTTGAGGTAGATCTTGAAGTGGCCAACCTTTCTTAATCCAGCCTATGACAGGAGCCAATAAAGTGTCTTTGGCAGTCTCTCTGGCAATTTGAGCAGCATGTACTGGAAGTTTGGTAACAGTTTCTAGAAAAAAGGTGTGAGTCTCAGGAACAGGGTCCTCAATGTGTGAAGGAAGTGGGCAGCGACTCAAAGCATCTGCATGCCCAATGTCTTTACCAGGTCTGTGGATCAGTTTGTATGAATAAGCAGCAAGAAATTCAGTCCATCTCAGCATTCTTGGTGACAGGATCGTGGGCGTTGGTTTGTCCCCTGCCACAATGCCTAAAAGAGGTTGGTGATCTGTGACAACAGTAAATGTTCTCCCATATAAATACTCATGGAATTTTTTGACAGCTGCTACAATCGCCAAGGCTTCCTTGTCCAGTTGGCTGTAGTTCCTCTCTGCTTTAGTCAAGGTGCGAGAGTAAAATACAATAGGAGCTTCCCTCCCGCTGGGAAGCATGTGGCTTAAAAACCCCCCCACTCCAAAAGGGGAGATATCACAAGTCAGAACAACAGGAAAGTTCTCAGAGAACTGTATCAGCACAGCATCAGATGTGATTAGTCTCTTGATACTGTTAAATGCAGCTTGTTCCTTCCTCCCTCAGACTCAAGCAGATTTTTTGTCTAGTAATCTGTGTAGTGGTTCTGCAATGGTTGCCTTCTGAGGTAGAAACATATGATAGAAGTTAATGAGTCCCAAGAATGCTTGCAAATCTGTTTTGCATTTTGGCCTGGGGGCTTCTTTGATTGCCTGAACCTTTGCCTCTGTGGGGTGGACGCCATGTTTATCAATCATGTAACCCAAGAATTCCACTTTATCTGTTCTAAGTGTGCATTTTTCTTCTTTGACTTTTAACCCCGCTTTTTCGAATCTAGTTAAGACTTCCCTGAGTCTCTCGTGTAATTGAGTGTCATTTTCAGCAGAAATTAAAACATTATCAAAATAGGGCACCACCCCTGGCAACCCTTGTAACATTCTTTCCATAAGGCTTTGGAAGATGCCTGGTGCCACGCTTACTCCAAATTGCAATCTTTTGCATTTGAAGGCACCTCTATGGGTCACAATGGTTTGGGCTTCAGCAGTGGCATCATCAACTGTTAATTGTTGATATGCCTGTGCCATGTCCAACTTGGCAAAAACTGTGCCCCTCCAAGAGAGTGTAATAAATGATGCACTACTGGAACTGGATATGCGCTCTGTTGTAGCGCATGGTTCAATGTCCCCTTGTAGTCTCCGCAGATTCTCACAGACCCATCAGCCTTGACTGGTGTGACTATGGGTGTCTCCCACCTGGAGTGATCAGTGGGGTCTAAAACCCCTTGGGCTATTAGTTTATCTAATTGTGCATCAATGTTTTCCTTTAAGGCAAATGGGACCCTTCTGGATTTTAAACGGTTTGGTTGTACCTTGGGATCTAGGTTAAATGTGATAGGGGTCCCCAAGTACTTGCCTAATCTGTCACTGAAGACGTCTGGAAACTCAGACTTCAAGGCCTCTTCCCACTCAGTGTTGCTCACGTGATTGATGCCAGTCACCTCGATGCCCAACGGGTTGAACCACTCAAGGCCCAGCAGACTTGGGCGGTCCTTGTCCACGATGGTCAGTGGTAGGCATTTGGTGTGGCCCTTGAATTTCACGTTGAATTCTCTTGTTCCAACTACTGGAATCTTGTTCCCTTGGTAGTCTTTAAGAGTCAATGCTTGCTTCTTGAAGTGCTTCTTCTGGATGTTGGGTAGAAGTCTGTAAATAGTGTCCCATGACACCATAGATAGGTATGAGCCTGAGTCCACTTCCATTTGGCAAGGCCTTTCTTCAATAAGTACCTTGACATACACTTTTCTGCTTCTTAAAGGTGATGAATGAACAATAGTAACTGTTTGATGAGTTTCATTCTTCCCATTTGCTTCTGTGCTGTGCCCCATTTTCTCACTGAGATTGTTGGGCCTGAATTCTTTGTCTTTGCTTGTAGCAAACTTTCTTCTGTTGGGTGGAGTTCTGGATGATTTGCAGACTCTTGCTAGGTGTCCTCTTTTATCACAACGGAGGCAAATGGTGTCTAAAAACTTGCATTCAGTGCGGGGTGGCTTCCCCACAACCGCTGCAGTAGAAATCTTGCCTCTTTCTTCCCAGGTCTTTCTTTTTCCGCTCCATTCTGAGTCTGTAAATTCCTTCCTCCACCTCACTACAGTCTGACTCAGAATCTATTTGCTCACAATGAGTTGTTGTGGACTTTTCCACATCAGGATGGCTTGTGGCCTTGTTGATTTTCTTCATGGCTGCTGCTGAGGACTTGGTAGCTTCTGCTGAAGAGGCCTCTTCTATTGCTTCCTTCAGCGTGATCTTAGGTTTTAGTGATAACTTGCTCTGTAGCAGCTTGTCTTTAAGGCGCAGAACAAATCGATCGCACATAGCCTCTTCTAAATTGTTAAATTCGCATGCACCCCCAATGTCTCTTAAACTTGCCACAAAGTCGTTTATGTTTTCGCTTTCCCCTTGATCATGACGGTAAAATTCGTGTCTCTTAATGAGGCACGATACTTGTGGCGCGTAATGGGCTCTTAACAGTTTTTCTAAGTCAGGCCAGTCCATTACCTTCACATCTGCAGCTCCCACCAATGCCTTCGCCATCTTGAAAACTGCCGGCCTTAGTGCGTGAGAAAGAACGCCCTCTTCCACTTCTCGGAAATGTCGGCAAGATCGTTTCCCTCCAGATACATTTGGAAACGATCTGCATACGACTCCCAGTCTTCTGCTGTCAGATCGAACAGGGCTGGGGGGGTGTTCAGTGCAGCCATCTCGCTCTCCTTCTGTTCCGCGTTGCCATCTTCTTCAGGGGAATCCCACCTTCATCACCAGTGTTAAGTTTGCATGAAGAGACAGACGCGGAGTGCTTCAAGCTCTTAGTTTATTAATGACTACTGCTCAGAAAAGTTCAAACTAAACCAATTACTTCAAACCTACATACATAACAGTATATATCTAGATCTAGAAGATGCATACATGAAACATTCAGAAATCATACCATCCAGCATCATTCTAGCTGGAAGAAATGATTACTTGGATCAAGGCACAGATGTTAAAACTAAAGCTCATTATGTCTGAGTCTATACGAATGATTCATAAATGAGTTTCCTCAGTCATATCAACTCAAGTACTGTACTAAATGCTTCTGGCATTCAGTTTAATATGAGAACTACCAAAGTTTAATGAACTCAACAAACTAATTGGAATCTTTTCTACTGCTTTTATGTTCACTCCATATATGCCACTTATATCTGCCTTTAAATATGTAATTCAAATAAAGCATAACAATACCAGATTACACAGCCAATTCACTTTAGTTACAGTTATGATATCATGGGAGAATGCAATCCTTCAACTGTTTTTTTTATTGCAATCCACATTTTAAGATAGGCCAAGTTAAGAACGAGACATGACAAGGATTCCCAGAATGGCCTTTATTATATTAAGAGAGAACAGTAGAATCTTGAAAGCCTGTCCAAGTTCATCTCTGCCCCATCTTATATGAAACAAAATCAAGACAGGCTTATGGTGACCTTTTTTCTCACATTTTCTATTTCTCCAGACTGTGTGATCTTTTCTGCAAGTCCCCCCTTAAGAGTTTGCTCATTCCTTCCCTCATTTCAAAGTAAGTTATGCATTCTTCCTCTACAAAGGACACAACACAGCATTCTATCCAGCCAACCTGTTTTCTTTCTTGCTTGACAAAGCAGGTTACTATTTTGCAGCAATTCATATATCAAGGCATTACTTTTTGATAGGAGGGGCTTCTGTCAGGGTGGTTTCAGGTCAAGCAATTGGGGCACAATTAAAAAAGCATTATGGGTTGAAATAATACCCAATATCACTAAGAGTCTATTATTCAAGGTCTGATATTTTTAGCTAATAGAACTGTAACCCCTCTCCTAAAGCATCTGAAGATGCTCTCTCTCTCTCTGTCTCTCTGTCTCTCCCCCCCTTTCATTCTGCCCTTAGGATTGTATGGATGTGTTTCAATATCTCTTTTTTTTCTAAGAACTTCCTTGTATTTAAAATAGGGAAAGGGGGAGAAAGAAAGAAAGAAAAACTAAGTTGGTTTTCTTTTCCAGTAATACTTTTTCTGATGGATTTGCTGGTGCATTGGTTTCCATTTCTTCTTTATCTTTTCCTTTTCCTTCACTCTTTATACTGAAGACTTGTTATCACTTGCATACCCTCACTGATGCATATGCATTAGAATAGAAGAGATACTTATACCAATGCATAAAATAAATGAATACTTCATCTATATCAAGCAAGTGATAATTTTTAAATGAAGATGATAATAACAATTACTATTATTATTATTTGCAGAGTCAAGGCTGTGTCACGCTGCAAGAAAACTATAGATCTTTACATAATTGTACTGGATTAATATGCACTAAGTGTTTTAATGCATAATGCCTGGTGTGTATTAAAGACACTAAAAATCCACTTACATATTATTGCTATATCATTCTCATCTCATAATATAAGAATCACATACACTTTCAGTTCTGATTATACATATTTTCTATGGAAATTTATATAAGTGTGCCTATGTTGACATGGCCCACATATAGGTAGACTTAACGCAATGGAGCCCCAAATTTCTGCTGCTAGGAGAGATAGCTGTTTTGCCCTATTTTATGGCCTTTCTTGCCACAGTTGTTAAGTGAATTACTGTCGTTGTTAAATGAGTAACATGGTTGTGAAGTGAATTTCACTTTCCCATTGACTTCGCTTGTCAGAAGGTTACAAAAGGTGATCACATGACCCAAGAACACTGCAACCGTCATAAATATGAGGAGCTTTGGTCAGATGACCTTGGAGATGCTGCAATGGTTGTAAGTGTGAAAAAAATAGTTTTAAGTCACTTTTTTTCAATACCATTGTAACTTGGAATGGTCGCTAAGTGTACTATTGTAAGTCAAGGACTAGCTGTAATGACCCTGGGGTTAACTATATGGTCAAAATTGCAGCTGAGAACTGGGTCCATTATAGCCAGAAAATCTTCCCCAGGAAATGTTTAGTCCTGGTTGGTTCTATAAGCACACTATTCCTTGTGAGATATAGGGAGAGTGAACAAGTAGAATTGGTAAATTGGCCTTAAGGTAAAGTTCTTCTTTTTCCTTAAATTTCTATGCTGCCCATCTCACTCTCCTGGGTAACTCTGGGCAGTTTACTATAGGATAAAAGTAGATATAAAAATATTAGAAACATTAAAATTAAGATTTATCACATTCAACCAGAATTGCCATATATATTCTTGACAAAGTCTGACCTTTAATCTTATTTTATTGCAGCAGGAAGAGAGCTGTATGGACAATTCACAGACTGTTCAAACAATAGCTTCTCTATTCTTACCTTTAACAAACTTAAGGAAGTGCTACAGGCAATGCTTATCCACCCACCCATCCACCCACTTTTTTTTCTTTTTTCTTTTGCTAGACTAGACTTTCCTGTGAGGTTTCCGTCAGTTTATGATTTGGGCCCAAATCAGAAATACAGTGAGAACTGAAGCTCATGGATATTTAGCCAAGACACCACAATGTATGAAACAAATGGTGTACTAGGAGGGAGAGAAAATCAAAACAAGAAATGGAAACATTATCCAGACATGGTCAAGGCTTAAGTAAAGTTTTAATTCAAAAGATGGCCAAACGTTTATACAACTTGCATTCGGCTGGAATCAATGAGGTATCAAATAGCGGTTACTCAGCTAGTGGAGGTTAAATTTCAAATTACAAAGCAAGAACAGGAAATGGGCCATAGTTCATAAATGTAGAAAAGCTGTACACTGCATTCTATTTTGCATGGAGAAGGAACAAATAAGGAACCTGCTAAAACAGATATTATTCTCATTTACCGGTATATGAGAAGAATGATCCACAGTTCTGCATACATCTGAAGTAGATTTTTCCCTTCTTCCTAATCCCAAAAGCCTTGGGTTTTTATTTATTTATTATTCATTTATTTTTTTCATTTATATGTCTTACCATCTCACCAAAGGCAGCCTTATTCTTTCACTGAGATATCGGGCCTGAATGTTTACTTCCAATTTCATCTATATAATCACATATCATTAAAAGATGTAGTTGGAGTTGCTGTCAATTCATAACTAACCCTAACCCTAACCCTAACCCTACATGGTATCTATTAATTCAGAGAATGTGGTTTTCATATAACTTGTTTGCAAGGACTGAAGTGACTAATACACATTCATCCAAGAGGAGCAAGTTGATGGCAAGCACCATATTTGATTATAGAAAAGTAATCAGAGCTGATGGTGAAGTGCAGAAATGTACCAACACTCCTCCATTCATCTTAGGTGATTGGTTTTTGTGTAACTTCCAAGCAAACCAAAGCAAGGCCAATAAAATGTCTATTCTACTACCGAAAACCATCTTCAAGTTGGTAACAGTCAGTTATATCTCTGATGGCTCCATCTTCGAGGATAGTGTTTGTGTTCACCAATTACAACTGGTCCTCAACTTATGAGCACAGTTGGGACTGGAACCTCTGCAATCAAGTGAGATGGTTGTTAAGTCAGTCACACCTGATTTTACAACTCTTTTGCAATGATGATTAAGTGACTCTCCATGGATGTTAAGTGAATTCATCTTCCCACATTGAGTTTGCTTGTTGAAAGCTGACTAGGAAAGTCCTAAATGCCAACCACATGACCCCAAAATGCTGCAACAAGGTAAATGAATGCTGGTTGCCAAATGCATGAATTTTCATCATGTGACCATAAAGATGCTGTGATAATAGTAAGGAATGGTTGTCACCATTGGAACTTCAACGTGTCATTAAGCAAATGGTAAGTTGGGAACAACCTGCACATACCTAGCAGGAAGTGCTGTAATACAAGCCTGTTTGACAAGTAAAAGTCCTAAATCACCAGGAAAAAGTATGATCCCATTTATTTATTTATTTATTAAATTTCTATGCCACCCACCTCCTTACAAGGTGATGTATGGCGAAGTGTTCCAAAACTCCTTTCCTGCTGCCCATATCCATAGCTCTCTCTTACACTGACTGTGGAAAATAGTACAGGGATATCCCTCATCAAAACCGTATTGTAAGTCCTAATTTAAGATTTACACAAACATTCCCCAATGTCTATTCTGATTGGATCAATATACCAATAAATAAAATAGACTTACATATTTAAGTGGGAAATGTTCCCTCACTCAGAGAGAGAGAGAGAGAGAGAGAGAGAGAATGTTACCTATAGCTACATATGTTGCATGACCTTATATGTATGCCCCCCCCCATTCATCAAAAGAATTACCACCCTTTTATTTAACATCTGAGCACTTCAGTATCATTAAAATATACTTGGGACTCCGATTCCAATTAACTTAGTTATATGTTGATAATGGAATAAGATTAATTAAAATTATATTTTTGTCCAGCTACAACTATAAGATCCAAAGAAAGAAAAAATTTGTCTTTTTATCTACAAGGATTTGTTGGCCCAAATAAAAGTTTATAAAATATTTATTATGATGAAGTGGCTATACATCTAAAATGGAAAGCATTTTGAGAATGTGAAAGAAGAAATGTCCTTAAAATTATAGAGAAATATATATAATCATTTATTACCATGCAATCAAGAAACCATTATGCAAATTTGGTAAAAAGCATCTCAGATGAATTACATATGCTCACCAATGTTTATGTAATATAAGCTATAGTCTTTTGACAGAACTAATTAAGCCCTTTTAAAGTAATAGAGCCATTCATCTAAGTGTATAATGTGTAGCATCATATTTGTATATTATTTAAAAATCATATATTTAATAAGCCAAATTAGTATTCTTTGATATACTATATCCAATAGTATATCAAATGAAATATGTGGCCTATCACTAACCTCTTAAAATGCACAACCTCTACTACAGTTAGCTGGGAGCAGGAACTATCTTAAAATTGTTTCAGTGTTGATCATAGACTACTTTAACTAGATATTGTCATATTTTATTGCTCTGCTTTTATGGAACTTCTCCGACAGTAAATATCTTTGAGCTAATTGGGACCAACTTGAGATAATTCAGGTTTTATCATTTCTTTCAATATTTTCAATTCATATAAAACTAGAGCTTTGTATAAGTCTCTGCACAAACATCCTTCATCATTAAATAAAACAAAATATCATAAATTTCCACCTACAGTAGATGAGGAAAAACAGCTTCTATTTGATTTCTCCAGAGTTTTAGAAGCATATTTGAAGTGTTTCCCAATTTGATACTGGGGTTTCTTATTTATTCTTTCATGATTGTTTACAATGTATTATGGATCAATGAAAACAAAACAAAAAAATCAGAATAGGAAGAAAAGAGAAATATGTTTAAATTTAAGTAACAAAGAACATTTTGAAAGTCCAAGCCCTATCACTTTGGAGTTTCAGAGAAATAAACAACCATTCTCTTCTACTGGCAGAAAATTGGGCCCATTAACTCATCAGATTACCTCTGCCATCAACTCCACTAACTCTTCTTTTGAATAAATAATTCTAAAGTGGGTTGGGTTTTTTTTTAGTTTAAGAGAACCCTAAGAAAGACATAATGCCTTCTGTCATGAGCAGCCAGCTGCAGACTCCATGATGAATCTATTCCCCGACCTTTTGTCAATGAATGTTTCAACGGAAATTTGTCTTTTGAGAACTTGGAAGAAATCTTATGAGATGAATTGCCGGAAAATAAAAGTAGCCCTTGTTCTCTGGCACTGTAGAGTTCTTACACTCCTGATCAGAACTTACCCATGGATTATTGCCTGTATAAATGAGCACAATTGCACTTTAATATTAGCACCCTTAATTGTGCATTACATATGTACTGTGATTTAGCTGCATATTAACCCCTGAAGGTATAGTTATTTAATGTTGCTGCTTTAATGTATTTTGATCGATTTATTGTACTAAATTGTTCAATTATATTTTAACATCTAAATACATGTTAACATCTAAATAGTATTTTCTATTCTCGCTGTTTAGATAGCCTACTTACCTAAATTCTCTTTGCTTGGAGGAGGATTTTGGGGGATTTTTTCAGGAAGAACATGGAGTATGCAGTTGAGATTTATTCAGACCGAGTTTATTGTTAATAAAGAAAAATAGTAGAGATTTATCAGCAAGTTCAGGGAAAGGAAGATCAGATACATGCTATATACCTGCTCTAATTTGTCTTTCCTTTATAATTGACTAATTGTTTAAAATCTTTGAATTTCAAAGGCAAGTAAAATATAGGCAATTCTCAATTTATGACCACAATTAAGATCAAAATGTATATTGCTAAGTGAGACATCTGTTAAGTGAGTTTTGCTCCATTTTATGACCTTCCTTGACACAGTTAAGTTAGTAATATGGTTGTTAAGTGAATCTGGCTTGTCCATTGACTTTCCTTCTCAGAAAATTACAGAAAGTGATCACATGGCCTCAGGACTCTGAACCATTATAAATATGAGTCAATATTCAAGCGTCTGAATTTTAACCACGTGACCATGGGACAATGATTGTAAGTATGAAAAAGTAATTTTTTTCATTGTTGTTGTAACTTTGAACCCTCACTAATGAACTGTTGTAAATTAAGGATTACTATGTTTTGGAAGCCACAAAAAAATCATTGGAGGGCACAGGGACTGTATATAGTCTATAGATGGCCTCATCCTCATTTAAAGAAGTATCCATAAGAAAAATGCTAGAAATTATGAATATTGTAAGTTTCTAGTTCCTTCAGCTTTTCCTTACTGAAAAAATTATGCCATCATATTTTATGCAATTTCAGTTGTCTTGCAGCCTGTCTTCTATTCCAAGCAGCCAATAAGAAAAGGAAGCAATGTTGATTATTGTATAGGCTACTCTACATAATAGGTAGTGATTTGATCTGAAGGATTATTGAAATTATACAAACTTGTCGTAAGTCATGCATCAAGCAACAATTCTTTAGATGTACAACATTTTGGAATGGCTTATAAAGGAATTTAAAATTAACTATCTTCTACCCAAGCATATAACCAGGATGAGTTCCCATTCTTGCCCCAGCTCTTGCTAACCAGCAGTTCAAAAGCAGGCAAATGTGTATAAATAAATAGATACCACTTTGGTGGAGAGGTAACAGTACTCCGTGACATCATGTTGGCAACATAACCATGGAAACCTCTTTGGACAGTGTTGGCTCAATGGCCTTGAAATTGAGATGAGCGCCACCTCCTAAAAGGTTGGCTATGATTAGCAAAGTAAAATCTGCAGGGACTCCTTTACCTACCCAAAATATGCTGTAGGTGTGATCACAAAACAGAATCTGAAATGTTAGGCTTACATGTAAGTAAATGAGAAAAATATATACAGAGCAGCCATGAATTAATACTGTATAAGGACATTTTTTAATTTACATTCCTGGGATCATTTATAATGTAAAAGCTCAAAAGTTTAGAAACTGCAGTTAAAAAGTTTTCTACTAGACTTTTAACATCAATAAAAAACCTTAAGAACAAATAGGAAAGTGAAACTAGAATAGAACAATCAGCCATGCAGAAATAAGAACACTTAATGGATGAAGCACTCTAGTTTGCTGTATACTTTAAATCTTATGCCAACTTGTTCATCATACATTTTGTTAAGTTAAGGAAAAATAGCCACTTTTGTCAATTAATAAAGACAGCCATGATTATTTCCTTGCCAAGCATATTTTCAGAGATGAATCAATTCCAGTTTTTAAATTCAAATCACATTTAATTTAATTTGATATATTTTCAAGTGAATGGGAAAATAACTATTGCCTAATTCTATAACATAGCCATTATAAATCAAATTTTATTTTCAATAGATGAAATGTGTGGTGACCAAACTGTTGGGTACTCTATTTGAAAGTTCTACAGCTCAAACTACTCAACCCAAGTATCTATGCCCAGATGTGTAACTGAATGCTACAGCTGTTTATCACCAGCAATCACAATGATGGCTTCAAATCCTTTTTCTAAGCAACTTTTCAACAATTTGGAATGCTTTTCCAGGATTGCCATGAAGTTTTCTCCAGATCATGCAAATGTTTCAATCAACGTAAAGGCCATATAAATCTAGCAATGAAAATATTATTTTACCTAATTAAGCTCTGACATTGTTATATTCAATCCTTGATGAGAAAGGAAGAAGATTGGGTGTCAATATAGCAATCTGATATCTGTTAAAAAAAACAGTGAATGCAATTTAACAAGATTACCAGATTGAAATTATTGGAGAAAAAAATATTGTCCACCGGACTGACAGCAAAGGTAAACTTAAGTCTAGGTTATCTAATTAATGTAACTCATACAAACAACTTAATGGATGGCACAAATGTTCAATAGAATAACAGCTGTTTCTTCACATATAAACTCTAACCCTCTTTAATTATAAACATTATCTATAGAAACAGATTAGAAGGAAAAATCACAAACAAAATAATGAGCTATATCCATTTCTCAGTCATCTTTCCCACTGACCTCCTTATATTCATGAAAAACTTCTGAAATGTAGACCTCTTGACAACCTGTCAAATGTTTATTATCTAAGATTTTACATCATACAGAGATTCTCCATGGATACATAAAACAACATAAAATGTTGTCCCGAATATGAGAACCAGGATAAGAATGGAGTTGGAGTAGAGTTATCCCAATTTTCCTCATTTGCTCTTTTCATGTGCCATTGTAATTAAGTTCTAGAAATCCAGAAGGCTGCTTTTCTGTCACTGTGCAAAAAATTCAAAATTTGTATTGTACTTTAGAAGTCTGCATTTGTCTCTGTCTCAGCACAGTGCCATGCTGTATGTGGCAATCATGTTGTTTAACAGATATTTATTTTATTTATATTTCATAGTTCTTTACCACCCACCTCCCTCAGAGAGGGACTCTCTGGCATATGCCAGTTCTAAGACATTTCTTATATCCAAACCCCAAACCATCAAGTTTTTTTTATCTCCCAACTCTTCTGAATTCAGTTTAAAATGTGTCCTACATTGTTTTGATTTGTTTTCAGTATTTTTAGATTTATTTATCTATTACCATAGGCATGTTTGTAAATATGTAGAGGTTTATTTGGGAGAGGTGTTGTGAAGTTAAACACCAACCAATCAACACTTGCATCTTCTGCCCAAAAGCTGAGCATAGGGAACTGTCAGCCAATCAGTGCTCACTTGCCAAATAGTAACTCAGTCCCTTGACCTCTCAGGTCCATATGTTGTCCTTCTGCCTCTTCACAAAAGAAAAGAGAAAAGAATTAATGACAAACATTTTCATGTTTCTTTGTTTACCATGATAGCCAATCTCCTTTGCCTTTCAAACAGCAGTTCTGCATTCTGGACTGTTTTTCTAAGCATGCTTGTTCTCTACTATAAGAAAGATCCCACTAAATAAATAAACTGAAAAATATCACTAAGAAACACCTAGCATTTTAAAAAACCTCAAGAATAACATAAAAAAATAGAATATATCTCCTTTTGCAGGAGAACAATTTTGAGATGACAAGAAGCATTTGGCACAGCAGTAGTTCAAAATGTGGCTTCCAAAATTCCCATCTAACTTATCTCAGCATAGCTGAAAGATACCCC
The DNA here is from genome assembly GCA_009733165.1 of Naja naja. Classification (NCBI taxonomy): domain Eukaryota; kingdom Metazoa; phylum Chordata; class Lepidosauria; order Squamata; family Elapidae; genus Naja; species Naja naja. The sequence continues at coordinate 190,653,426 of CM019150.1, read as the reverse complement.
TATGGGGAAAATTGTTTAGCTGTTCTCTGCCAGAACAAACAGATGACATGAACATCCTGAAAGCAAAAGAAATTCCCAATATTAGAAAATCATATGGATACCTATTACTTTTTTTATTGTTAAGACTTAGAAAAACTACTGTTCTAGAAAATAATGTAGATAGAGGTTTGAGCTCTTCAAATTTTGGAAAAAGTCTATGATTGATAGATAGTCTTATTGTTGATGGGAGAAATGCAGTGTCAACTACAGACATAGAAAAGAAAAAAGAAAATTGTGTAAAAAAAAGAGGAGGAAAAATAGAGAGAAGGAATAAGCAAGCAGAAAGAATTGATGAAGGGGGAGAAACCATAACAAGCAAATGATTGTAGCAGTGGTTTTGATAAAGTTGAGGAAAGGAATAAAGTTGATTTTATTGCTGATTTGAAACAGTTGAGTTAACCTGGTTGAGTATCTTTAAAGAATATCCAGCAATAATGCCTCCTCAACCCTAAAATCTTATGTTCATTCAGAGATATCATCCTTCCCACACAGTTTTTAAAAGTTATGAATTTAGAAATATTGTATCAGATGGTCCTGCTATGCAATACTGGAATCTTACATGAAGCTCTATGTGAATAAAACCTTGGTCATTCTCAGTTACTGCTGCATTTTGAGACAAGGTACTTTCTTTGCTATACTTCATGTTTCTGTTAACAATAAAAAAGAATTTGGTTTTCTAGCAATTCATCCAGGTTGGAGCAGAGTAAATGAGGATGGACTTGGTGTAAGGCCTTGACAGAGATGGATTGTGACTTTTCCAGGCTGCTGTGGGCCTATTAATTAAATGGTAAAAGATTTTCCCATGAAAGCTAGTAAAAACATTGCAGTCACTTCCAAAGCAACAGAGAAATAAACACCACGCACAGTGAAATGCTTTTAGCAAGCACATGTGAAAGTACTTACCAAGAGGAAATGAAAATGTATCATTTGATGCCATTCTCTATGCCTCATCTATGGCTTTGTTGGTAGTTTGATGTCAGAAAACACAAAATCACAAAAGGGCTATGATAATGACAACGTAGCAAGCACCTAACACAAGCCAGAACATCTGGGCTGCATGTGTTTAAACAGCATTGTTGGAGGCAAACTGGGAAGCCAAGAATATGTGCGTCATAAACCTTGGTGAGAAAATCTCAGTTTGCCTGCTTATAATACTGTGTGCATTTAACATTTCACTCAAGGAGTGGGGGATTAGAAACATTGGTCCAGCTAGCTTTTTGACAGTCAGTGGTAATTTTCTAGCCATTATATTTAACTGCTTTATTTCCATTTTTGTGATGATTTATTGATTTAAAACTAGTCTAGGATCTATTTTTAAGCAAGACAAGACAGTTGTCTTCAGAATATAGATGTCTATAGACAGCACCAAATCATATGCTATATGACCTATCCTGCAGCCTACAGTACCAACTATCTTTGTGTTTTATGTTCAGTGGTACTATCTCTCCCTCTCAATATTCAATCATGTCCAATTCTCATATGCGGCCTGGACAAGTCCCTTCCATTTTCTTGGCAAGTTTTTCAGAAGTGATTTGCCATTACCTCTGTCCTAGGGCTGAAGGAAAGTGACTGACTTGTTTTGTTTGGGCCTTGTCTAGACTGACACCAAGCCCAAGGCAGGATTTACATTCAAATAAGGATACCAGTAGAGTTTCTCAATATGATCATCATATTAGAAGAGATTCTTATAGTTCATCTAAATCTTGATCAACTTTATTCTGGGCTATGGAAGAGATACAAAGGCTTAGGCATTAGTCTCCAAAAGCCCTGAGTGTAACTCTCCAGAGACTGAAATTGCAATAATTAATGAGAGAGGCAAAAACCATATAGATATAGATATAGCCATATCTAATTTTGTTAAATGTGAAGCCGTACTATAGCTTTTATTGTAACCATATTCCTTCTGCATATGAATGCAGCACCTAGTATGGGTCTCAAAGCGAGGGTCACAGAAAAATGTTGTAGAGAACTGTGTTAAAGGGAATTAGCAAAATGCTTTTTTTACATGTTTACATCACTTGATTTGGAATACAACTGCAAACTTTCAAGTCACCCAGCCTTGTGACTCACAAGTAAATTATACAGGTGAAACTCAAAAAATTAGAATATCATGCAAAAGTTCATTTATTTCAGTAATGCAACTTAAAAGGTGAAACTAATATATGAGATAGACTCATTACATGTAAAGCAAGATAGTTCAAGCCGTGATTTGTCATAATTGTGATGATCATGGCTTACAGCTCATGAAAACCCCAAATCCACAATCTCAGAAATTAGAATATTGTGAAAAGGTGCAATATTCTAGCCTCAAAGTGTCTCACTCTAATCAGCTAATTAAGCCATAACACCTGCAAAGGGTTTCTGAGCCTTTAAATGGTCTCTCAGTCTGGTTCAGTAGGAATCACAGCCATGGGAAAGACTGCTGACCTGACAGTTGTGCAGAAACCATCATTAACATCCTCCATAAGGAGGGAAAGCCTCAAAAGGTAATTGCAAAAGAAGTTGGATGTTCCCAAAGTGCTGTATCAAAGCACATTAATAGAAAGTTATGTGGAAGGGAAAAGTGTGGAAGAAAAAGGTGCACAAGCAGCAGGGGTGACCACAGCCTGGAGAGGTTTATCAGGAAAAGGCCATTCAAAAGTGTCGGGGACTTTCACAAGGAGTGGACTGAGGCTGAAGTCAGTGCATCAAGAGCCACCACACACAGACGGATCCTGGACATGGGCTTCAAATGTTGTCAAAGGCGTCTTACCTGGACTAAAGAAAAACAGACCTGGTCTGTTGCTCAGTGGTCCAAAGTCCTCTTTTCTGATGAGAGCAACTTTTGCATCTCATTTGGAAACCAAGGACCCAGAGTCTGGAGGAAGAATGGAGAGACACACACTGCAAAATGCTTGAAGTCCAGTGTGAAGTTTCCAGAGTCTGTGTTGATTTGGGGAGCCATGTCATCTGCTGGTGTTGGTCCACTGTGCTTCATTAAGTCCAGGGTCAATGAAGCCATCTGCCAGGAGATTTTGGAGCACTTCATGTTTCCTTCCACAGATGAGCTTTATGGGGATGCTGACTTCATTTTCCAGCAGGACTTGGCACCTGCCCACACTGTCAAAAGCACCAAAACCTGGTTCAATGACCGTGGGATTACTGTGCTTGATTGGCCAGCAAATTCGCCTGGCCTGAACCCCATAGAGAATCTATGGGGCATTGCCAAGAGAAAGATGAGAGACATGAGACTGAACAGTTCAGAAGAGCTGAAGGCTGCTATTGAAGCATCCTGGTCTACCATAACACGTCAGCAGTGACATAGGCTGATAGCTTCCATGCCATGCCGCATTGAGGCAGTAAATTGCTGCAAAAGGGGTCCAAACCAAGTACTGAGTACATATGCATGCTTATACTTTTCAGAGGTCCGATATTGTTCTATGTACAATCCTTGTTTTATTGATTGCATGTATTATTCTAATTTTCTGAGATTGTGGATTTGGGGTTTTCATGAGCCACAATCATCACAATTAAGACACATCATGGCTGGAACTATCTTGCTTTGCATGTAATGAGTCTATCTCATATATTAGTTTCACCTTTTAAGTTGCATTACTGAAATAAATGAACTTTTGCACAATATTCTAATTTTTCAAGTTTCACCTGTATAACCACCAAAACCAAAATCTGCTAAAGATGTTTGACAAAAGATCTGGCAACTCCAAGTAATTACCCAGATCCCAAAATCTTTCTGCAAGTTGCTTTCTGTGCCTGATCTAAAGACAGCCATTGACTATGTCAATCATAGGTTATGTCAGCCAGAGCCAAATACACAAAATGACAGCTTTATCTTACTTGTGTTTCTAAAAATGACAATCTTTATCTGTTTTGCAAAGAGGTATAAATATCTACAGAGAAATCTCATGAATTGAAATTGAATGTACAAAACAAGTACAAATGGTCCTTTGTTTTTTCTTTTTCCTTTCCATGAATTTGCATATTCTTTTTTTTTTTAGTAGGTCACATTTTTTCACCTCCTGGACAATCTCAGATTATAGAATTGCATGCATCCTTTTGATTACTATATAAATGAAAACATACACAAACACAGTGTAAAAGCAGCAGCAAAAATACTGTTCAAAGGAGTTAATTACAACAATGTCTACTGCATGTAAACTAAACAAATATATTTTTCTATTATATATTTGATTTAAATTCTGGGTTATGTATGAGAGTTTTTCTCTGGGTGTCATGTCAGGATTGGGAATTAGAAGCTCTCATTTGCATTGCTTCCATTTTTTGCTCAATGAATTGTTGTTCCAGTTGAGATATGGAGGAAAGATCAACCATGTAGTTGCTGTCTTTATGTAGTACTTTTTTCATTGGTCAGTTCATTTTCCAGGTTTTCACTATTTATATGAAGCCACTGGATGAGATATTCCATAAATTCATGCCAGAGTATATTCAGGAATTGATTTCAGAATCTTTAACTGATATCTTGCAGAGTTTTGCAAAGATTAGAGAGGCTGAAGTTGAATCAAAATAATACCACACTGTTTCTTCACTGATAATCTCCATATCCCCAATGTTGTCTGTTGGTGACATAGTATTGTTTCTGAAAGAGCAGGTGCATGACTCGGGCTCTCCTAGATTCCTGGCTAGTGCTAGGATTGGCAGGTTGACTCCATGACCAATGAGGCTTTGTTCAGCTCAGCTGGTGTACAGCTGTCCAAGCTAACAAAGTAATTCATGTCCTCATTAACATCTGCTTGGACTTTGCATGATGCTGCCTTTGAAGACAACTGAAAGCTCCGCTTGATGCAGAATATGCAGGCCATTTGTTGACTGCTACAGGCATGTGCATTTGTAGAATTGTATTGTGCTGAGATTTTATCCTTCTAGATTTATCATACTGTGGATATATTATGGTATTGTTGTAGATATACTTTAAACATCCCTGAGTCTCCCCAATTACACTAGGTTGAACAAAGAAAATAAAGAATAAATAAATGAATAAATGAAGCTGTACAGGTGAATGTAAGAGTCAGGGGACACATTGCTTGAAGGGTGTTTATTTAAAACAACTCTATTTTTTCAGGGATTGCTATTACAGAAGGAATTTTCTCCCCAAAAGACTTTCAAAGCAAATTTGAAGCTTTGAAAAAAGCTTCTTTCCAATATCTCCATTTATTTCACAATCACATTTATTTTTGTTTAGATAATGCTCAAAAATAATCCTTAAACTTTCACTAATAACTAAATATTAATATCCTCTGTAGGAAACAATAAACTTAAGGGATTAATTTATATAGTAAATTCAGAATTACAAACTAGCCAAATGTGTGTGCAAATGTCCTGTACTGCATTCTATAGACTTCTTTGTATCTGTATACTATCTTTAACAAATCTACAGTTAAATACAAAGAGGAAAATATTGGGAAAGAACGCTTCCCAAATGCCTTTTTTTTACAGTGCAGCTGCTGCTGCTACTGCTAGGAATAGAATGATGATGTTGAGAAAATGTTGGAGAAAATTCAGAAAAACCATCTCTCCAATTTCCTGCCCATAAATTTGGTGAAAATTTTTATAAACAGTTGTGCCCAGCTCTAGTTATATTGAAAATAGGTCCATTCAGATAAGTCAATTTCACATGTGCAAATTACTCCAAACAAACATGGATCGTGATAATTTCACTGGTGAATTCAGCCAGCATTTCTTGTTCCTGCATCACCAGCAGAAATGAGATCTGTTGTTTTCTTAAACATATCAATGTTTAAGATTTCTACATTTAAAAAAAGAAATGAAATCGTTTGGAAAACACAGATGAAATATGTTTATAACTATTGAACTTTAGGGATAATGGAATCAGGCAGAGACTTTTTGTTCCAATAGTTTTATAATAAAACTTTCCTTCACACTCAGCCATTTGTTGAAATTAACTTCTGAACCCTTTGATATTCCATTACATCCCACACAGCCATTTGTTGGCAGCCAGAAAATATTAGAAATACAAAAGACCTAAACCCCACAGGAGATTTTACACCTCCTTGGTAGGCACTATCCCTGTTTGCCAAGCAACACATCAACTTCCCTTTCTCTGACAATATGTTTAATCTGTGTTTTTTCATAGTAGGCTTTAAAATAAGCAATTAGAAGACATAGAGTTTTCCTATGTCTATGTTGATGGATTATGTCCTATGATACAAATAACCTTTAAGGCATGAGGAGAATCAGGAGAAATGACAATTGTTCCTAAACCTCTGAAACACTATAAGATAAAATAAAAGTGTCATAATCATTACTTTATTTTAACAGGCTTGTTTACAACCAAACAACTGAAAATGGACTGTTTAAGATCTATCTTCCCTGAATCTAGAAAGTGAGGTGTTTTTATGATAATCCCTGAACTTAAAGATTTATACCTAAGATCCTTAACCCTATTTATGAATTCTGTATCTTTTTTTTTCTCTAAAGAGCTTTTTTATTGACATCTGGGTACTTATGGAAATACACTGATAGGTTCATGAGCCTTTTTATTAACATAATATACAAATGACTTTGTAGGAATCTCTCCAAGAAAATTTATAAGAATGCCAAATTTCTATCAAATGTATTGGGGAAAATAACTTTGGGGGGGGGGAATAGACATATTGGACAATCCTAATCATGAACAGTTCAGGAAGATGTAAAGTTTCCGGGTGTTTCCCCCGCTACTGCTGTAACCGTCATAGGTATAAAATGTCCTAGTCATTTGGGGAGTGGCTACAGTTCAAATGCACACAATATGTTTACCATTCGTAGTCAATGCTATGCAAAATTAGATTATTCACTCCTTGGTTCACGAAAGCTTTGAAAAGAGCCAAAAACACCTGCTAAAAAAGAAGGCAAATATTTTTGCAAATGACCTTGAAGATGTTCCATCACTGGAGGTTTTCAAGAAAACATTAGACAACCATTTATCCAGGATAGAATAAGGATTCCTGTCTCTGGGTGTTACTGGGAGGGGCGGGGGAATCCCTAAAGTCCATTCCAGCTCAATGATTCTATGATTCAACAAAGAGGCCCTAAGTATCAGAATTTTATTACTGTCAAATAGCCAAAGGTATCAGTGCATGAATGATGTGAATGAAAAGTGTAATTGTTTGGAATGACTGAGTGTAAAAGAGGCCATAAAATCTGTTGCATGGGGGATATGAGAGCCAGTTTGGTCTAGTGCTAAAGGCCCCAGGTTAGAAACCAGAAGACTGTGATCAAAGCTGCTTTTCAAAAGGTAACTGGACTTCCTTGTTTTTTTCCTTGAAAACAATTCGTTTCTCATCCAAGTAGCTTCTTCAGTTCAATTTATAACTGAAGAAGCTTCTTGGATGAGAAGTGAAACATTTAAAAAAAAATCAAAAAAGTCCAGCTGCCTTTCAAAAAGCTTCTTTGGGACAAGAATCATGACCTGGATGATTGAGAATTTCCATAGATGGGAGATTATGAGTTCTAGTCCTGCTTTAGGAATGAAAGACAACTGGGTGACTTTGGGTCAGTTGGATTCTCTCAGTCCAAGTCACCTTGTTGTTGTGTGGAAATAGGAGGAAGAAATTAGGTATGTTCACTGCCTTGAGTTAGTTACAAAGTAATAAAGGCAAAAACAAAATCAAATTAGCTCCTATTTCAGACAGCTTTATGGAGGGATTAAGAGAAGAAAACCCAAGTTCCCTATATCATTAAGTGAAGAGAAAGGTGAAGAAATTCTTGGCCCATCCAGGTTGATAAGAGAGAGGCTGGACAGGGTGGTAGTGTCAGGATTCAAAGCAGAAATGTGGAGAATATAAACATTTAACTGTCATTAATGACAGAGAGTAGGAAACACAAAACAAGAAACAGAAAAGGGCAACATGGAAAGTGAATGCGCTGGATTTGAACTAAAGGAACTGTACATTCTGAACCGCCTTGCAAGCTCAGTGATTTTTAACTGCTTATAATAGCTTCCATTCCTAAGTTATAATAAATATTTAGCTTCCAACTGTGCTGCTCAAGTTTCTGGGAAGCTTTAGCCTGGTTCATGCCTGTCTTGGGAAACCTAATGGTTGGCTGGATAATTCTGAGGTACACTGAGGGCAATCCCACAATATTTTCCAAAGAAACCCAGCCTGGAAATAATTTGTAACTATGTAAGTGCAGGAATCCACATGCCACCTATGAACTTCTTTGAAACTATTATTTTTGTTCCTTTGAGAAAACGTATGGCCTTTGAAGTAATTTCTAAAATGTATCTTTTTATTCAGTTGAATGAGCATAAGCAAAAATAATAGTGGAGATTTTGTCTGCCTAGCACTCATTTGAAAAGCTGAATGTTTCTGCTTTTTAAGGGTCTATCTGCTTGTTCACAAACTCAAAATAAATCCTCTCCTATATAAAATTTTATTATTCACCCAGCATAGACTGTCTCTCACTCATTTGCACAAAGTAGAGAATAATATTGCTTGGACTACTCTGGAATTTAACAGTTTGGAATTGGCTGGTATTTATAGACATGTGTAATGAATCTCCTTTTGAGACAAAGGCATGTGTTGAAATTAGGTAGTAGGTCTAGCTATTGACATACCTATTACAGTTTGGAACTCCTGCTGTGTCTCATTACCTCTGATGCTACACTGTGCTTATCTAAAGGGAATGTAATACAATCTGCCTGATAGGATAGATTTCACATCATATCAGATGTTTATAATGAAGTTTAGATCAGATTTGTTGTGCTGGCGTCATGGTGACTATGAAGAATTTGGGTTATCTGATCAAGCAAAATCCAGTCATATAACATCTTTGCATCTGAAATTTTCAGTGACACTGTATCTTGCCTTCCTCGGGATGGTAATCAGTCATATTCCTTAGGGAGCTATTAATTTGCATCCTGGGGATATCCAGGACCTCTGTTTTCTGTATGTTATGTACATGACAATTAATAAATAGTGAAAGCTACAATCACCAGCCAATAAAATAAATCTGTTCTCAGAGGCTTTACAATCAGAAATGCAGCATTTTTTTAATGAACTATAATGTCACCTATCTGCTGATGTAGCTTCCTAGTGCTGTTTTTTGTATAGCAAGTTAAAATTTCAAGGGAGCAGCCAGAAGTGTAGAGAGACAAGACTGACAGCCAAAACCTGGAATGCATTTCCTCAAAAGATATGAAGCTATTGAAGTTTGTGTTGAGACATCAAGGCACTGGTCTTTGAGCAAGGATTTCAGCAGGAAGTTTGATTCATTATAATCACTAAGATGGTTAGGTTTCTCCCCACTTGTCTTCCTCCTTCAAGATACATCTAGACAGCCACATTAAAGTTTAGTCCACTGATCCTATAGTTAATCTGCTGACACTATCCTGACAGCGAGCCATATTCTGCCTCAGTACCAAGCTGGAATTGATGCTATTCTAGACATTGTAATGAGGAACAAGTTAAGGAAAGTCATGGATGGAGTCTCCTGACTGTCTTGCCCTTCTGACTAAAACATCATATATTGATAGGAAAAACAACCATAAATATCTCTACTCATAGCGTGGGACTGGACAAGTCTAGGGAGTTGCTTTGAATAGTAAGTTTAGTCTCCTGTCAAGTTGCCTAATCAATTGGAGGTTGAAGATGGTTCTGAATCTGCATCAGTCCAGCTGTTTCAAAATCCACATCCAAAATAGCCCAGGGGCATGAGATAAAAGAAAATGGAGTTCTTCTTTCAAAAGAACACAATTCCTGTGTTGGGAAATAGGCTAGCTGAAATATCAAAGGAATGGCAGAGGGTAGAGGACTGTGACCTTTGTTTTATGTTCACTCTGTACATGACAATCAAAGAATAGTGAAAACTCCAAATGGCAGCCAACTGTGCTTCACCTTGTGCCCCTCCTCTGTACCTATCCTATCAGTCAGACTTACAGCATGTAGAGAATAATGGGATGATGCAGGAAGAAGCAACTAATGATCAGTGAGTTCACTTCTCAACAAGTGTTGCAAGTGAGTGGCAGTGTTGGTCATAAATAATATTGCTGACAATATTTAGGAGTCACTTGTGAAGAAAATGGCATTTTTCTCAAGAATAAGGAAACAGTATATATCTCCGCACAAAACCTGTTGTGAATAGATGGGAAGGACATGTGCACTGATTCTTGATTGAACTCACCAAATCCAAGTGACAGAATCTGGTTTTCTTTCATGCTTTAAACAAACCCTTTGAGCAGCCCAGAATTAGCATTTCTTCAAGGGTTAATCACATGAAACTTCAAAAACAAATTACTTCTCTTTCAAAACCATTGATAATGCCAGACATAAAAGGATCCTGTACAGCCACTGTGAAAAGTGAAGTCAAACATTTCAGGAACACATGCCTCTCTGGAAGCCAGCTATCTGGCCTTGCCTGCAGTCCAAGCCAAAATGGCCTTAGTAAGCAGTGCCTAATGAATGAAAGGGAGAGTTTGTGTCTGCAGAAGCCTACAATTGCCCATCTCACAAACACATTATCAGTCTGCTAGACTGAGTCCATGGCCAAGATTGTGCGGGTTAAGTCACCTCATTCTGAGAATGAGATGAAGACATATAGATGTTAGCCAAGACACGTTCATGCCACCGTTATGGAGAATATGGATAATAGTTGCTAAATCTTTTCAAAGAATTCTTGAGGAAAATGTCATTTGCCCCTGGGAATCTTTCAGTTCTTGGAAAAACTGGAACTTCCCTGCTGTTTTGAAATCAATTAACTGCTATCCATTTTGTAGATGATTTTCTTTTCTTCCCTCCTTCCCCTCTTTCTAAATTTTAACTTGTTGGATGTTAGAAGCCAAACTGGCTTCAGGAAAGGCAGCCAGATCCCATCCTGAGCTCCTCCACTTATTCCTTTTTTTTTTTGACAAAGCCTGGAAAATTATTTATGAGCTGTACTGAAAAATCAGAGGGGTTTTTTCTCTCTCTCTTTCTTTTTTGGCTCAAATCATTAAAAGCTCATTGTATTTGAATTTGGGGAAGATACGTTCTGACTATTCCTTTTCCAAACTTGGAAAAATATAGGTATCTTAATAACTACCAGCCCAGTTCAATTCTCTGGATAGATCTGTAAGAAAAGAATAAGATCAGATATATGTTAATGCCAAGTCACAGCGATTAAGAGGAGAATGTATGAATTTAAGGATTTTTCATGCAATGATAGACAACAGCCCTCCATTCAGTTCCACCATACAATGGCTTATAAAAGACATACACACACACATGCACACACACACACACCAGAAGAGTGAGGGCAACTGTAATTAGCATATATTTAATGCCTAGGTTAGCTTCATTGGGAATTAAGAAATGTTTGTTCATTTTACCCATCAGACATAAACATTGTTGGTCTGATTGTTTCATAAGCTTTCTTGGAACATAGAATACTTTTTATTAATACTGTGCCAGAACAAAGGATAGTCCACCAATGAGAATGAACTGAATTTAATGTACTGTAAAGTACATTGAAATTCTTGCTTTTCACAAAAACAAATTTTCTTTTACCAAACTGAATAAGAACTAATTGAAAAAAGTGCAGGACACATTTTATTTGCACTACTAATTCTTAGTAGACCACTTATGGACCACTGGGTTCCTTCCAATTTTTTAAATGACATTTTTGCCATTAATTTGGCAATATTTGCTTTGGGTATATTGACATGGAATGAAAACTGCCTGCATGTGGATGATCTTTATGAGAGTTGGATTTGAGGTCCAGCTTTTCTTGTCCTTTTAAATTTTTCAGATACATGTGATACCATTGAAGAAGATACCCTCAAGAGGATATCACAACATCTCAAGAGGATTGGGAGTTGAGTTATTGTATTACAGTGGGTTTGCTTCATGCTTAGTGTTGGTGCCACTTCATGTTGTTGGGATATGAGCAGTCAAGCCCTTGGCCTCTTTTATTTTGTGCATTCCCTTGTGCTATTTAATATCTATATGGTTATACTCAGTTTTACTCTTCATTTCAAGATGAATAAGAGATATTATGCAAGTCCTTAACCCATCAGTGGAAACTATAAATATCTAATAATACAGTACAGGATTCAAATTGAATCCTGGCAAGACGGAGTCCCTGGCTGATAGTCCATCAAATAGCTACTTTGGTTATTCAATAGCTCCACTGCTGGGATTCTTTCTAAAGAAGCAGATCTATTTGTCATGGAACCTCTGAGACCAATAGGTACAAGTGGGGCCAGAAATGTCTTTTCATAGCTGCAGGTAATATGCTAGATATGGACTTTCTTGGAAATCCCATTACCTGCAATTGGATTATTGTGTGTATTCTACCTGGGATTATCCTTGAACATTATCCAGAAATTGCAATTGATACAGAATGCATGAGCTCTCCCATCTGCAGACACAAATAATACAGATGTTGAGAGCACTGCATTGAGTTTGACAATGGTTTTGAAGGCAGTTAAGTTCTGAATTAAGCCAGTGGAATCCTTATGAACCTGGAATGTCTGCATGAGTATACTCTATGTTAACTATGACATATATATTTTTTCTACTAAGGGTAGCATTTTCTTGGAAATGAAGGAAGTGGGGAAACAGTGCTTTTCCATTGCTTTCCTTATTTTGAGGGGTCTTTGATGGTCTCTGAGCTTGGTTGTTTTCCTACAGTGCTTGAGGCAGTACTGGGGTTACCTAGTTTGGGTAATGAAACATCTGAAAGAAAACAACCAAACTCAGAAAGCACCAAGAAGCCCTCATTTCAATCCTGAGCTACAAATATTTTTCCTTCATTGTCCTGATTCCCTCAAACAAGCTCCCCACTCACAAGTTCTGATTGGCCTATATCTTAATCATTATCTAGAAAACTGTTTTAAAAACTGTTCTGTCAAGGTCTTAGAGATAATATCTGTGCTTTGCCTGGCATCTGTTTGGCAATAGACTGCCTTAATTTTATATTATTTGTAATGAGCAATATGATGTGTTTTTATGGTTTTACTATTTAATGACTTGATTTTGTGAACTATCTAGAGATGCATAATTGTGGTGGTATAGAAGTAATGGAAAATTCAACAGTTTTTCCATCGACACATATGGTAATGACAGCAGGGCTGGAATTTCCATCTATTCTTCATCATTATTTTAGAGTGGAATTTAGCCTCAAAAGGAGTGTCGGTCCTCTATTATTTGCATACAAATAATACATTTGCATACATTTGCATATTAAAGTTGCAATCTTGTCACCAAATTTTAATAAATGAAGCCTACAGAAATAGACTTTAGGGCTAAAAAGGACCTAAAAATTACCCTCCCCTGACTTTAGGAAACTTCTTACTACATATTTAAAAATTGTTCCCAACACAATATGACACAGTGAAAGCAACTATTTCACAAACACAAATATATTCTCAAAGAAACAACAACAACATGGAAAGTACAAAGTTTTATGTGGGCTATATGTTAAGCAAAGGATGATCAGGAAGTACAGGAAAGTATGCCATCAGAAACAGAATTTATAATCCATTCATTCAGTTTTGAAGATTAGGCAACATCTAGATCAGCCAATATACCGGGCTGAAGTAGAAACCAAGGATAAACAAGTAAGTACTGTAGGTAGTATATTCCTTAAATTCATACATCTCACCCATAACAATAGAATCCTATCACTGCTAAGAAAAATTAAAACAAGTTATTGAATATAATTAATTCAAAGCCAAGTCTGTGGCATTGCTAATTTATACTGCCTTTTTATTTATTATTTATTTAATGCAATTCAGGTACTGCCTGACTTCAAACTAACCCTGGGTGACTCACAACATAGCCAACAAGAAAAATACAATCTGGACACAAGAAGACAGGATGTTCCTGAATCCATTTTCCTTTGTTAGATAAGCAATTCGTAACATTTTGAGGGTAAAGGGGGCAGATTAAGCAAAAAGGCATAATCATGTAAATACAAAAATATAGCCCGTTCACCATTCACAAACTAGAAGTAAGAAATTAGCAACAGGTCATCCTGTGAGATACAAAATAGGCAGAACTGGTAACTTGAGAAACAGTTAGAATATTGTTTCAATGTATGACATGTGAAAGTCCAAACTACAATACTTCCACAAAATGATTTTTTTTAAAATGAAAAACATGCCGCCAAAGAAGCACATGATGCATTAATCTTTGCAAAAGAAAACAACAATAACAACATTATTTAAAGCAGCAGTTCCCAATCTTTTGGGCACCAGGGACTGGTTCTGTGGAGAGAAGTTTTCCCATGGACTGGAGGAGGCATGGTTTTGTGTGCTATCTGCATCCAATGGATGGGCTTTGCTTGTTTGCGTGGCATGCCTCAGCCCAGTGCCACAGACCAGGGTTGGGAACCCCTGCTTTAAAGCACATGCTTAGACAGATCATATTACAGTTACAAGCTTATGCATGCTGTTTTAAGACTACCAAATTTGTATTCCAAAAATCCATATGATCACTAAATTGTAACAATAAGTTGGAATGCTCTCTCTATTTCTTTGTTGCTTCTTCTGATTGCCTGGATTTTGGCAGTCCTCCTTGGAGCTGTGAACCCTGCACAGTACTTTGAGAGTAAGTATGATTGAATGGCACAGACGTTCTTTCTAAGCAGACTTGGACTCATTTGTGTGATGATTCATCCAAATGTAAAGGACCCATTTTTAAATAATTGGGAAAATTAAAAAGAAAAAAAGACATATACTGATTGGATGGATTTTAGCCTGGAACATACGCATGCATGCACGCACACACACACACACAAACACACTTTTTAAATCTTTATGCTTGCAATGAAAGTTCCTAGAAATAGTCCAATGTGAATGTTATTATTCTAATGAACAGAAAAAATAGCTGCCTGGTCAGTACTTTGAAGGCTGCTGTTTTCCTTTCTTTCACACTGTATGTAGCAGGAATCAGAGCTTGTTCCTGACATCCTGCTGCTCCTTCCCTCTTTGTCTTATACCAGGCTGTCTGAATGCCAGAAATATTTGTATTGGTTGCCTTTGTCAGCATCCATGTCTGAACATTTCAAAGAGTTCTGTCTTGATTGTTTTCTGGATTAAAACCATTTGGGAAGTGGATAAGATTGCCTTTTCTCTTTGTTGTCTGCCAGAGAGCAAACTTCCAGGAAAGGGAAAAAAATAGAAGAGAAACTAGGCTAATCAAAAAGATGCAATAAAAACACCCAGGCTGATTACCTCTTTTATTTCTTCCTTTAAATATACTAAATGTTGCAGATATGAGGACAGATAGGTAGTATACTGGTTTGCTCATGCAAGCAAGTGAGTGAACTCTGCCTGTAAAAATGAACAATGAAGTATAGCTTTTGTTTGCTTGAATGTATATCTGCAGTCTGTGAATGAGGCTCTATGAAAAGCATTTCTGTGAAATGGACTTAGGCAATCTGCTTCTCCTCATCTTGATAATGACATAGAAGTAATATACTGATCTTAACATCCTTAGAAATGAATCTATTTTAGATATGGTCCAAATTCTGAAGGATTTACCTCAATATAGTTGTGTGACAAGAAAGAAAATGGACTTCGAATATTCTTCCCATCTCAATTCCTACTTTATTCTGGTTTAAAACACCAATTTAGCCAAGCACACATACAAACACACACACACATACACACACACATAATATTCATACCTTTGTCAAATTCAATGAGGGAGAAAGTAAAATCAATCAGCCCTTCAGTGGACAGTTCATAGACAACATTTAAGAAATGGTTAAACCGGTTTTAGGTTAAGAAAAATGGAATATATATAAAAGGCAGAGGTAGCACCTCACTGAGTGATGATTTTATGCAATCACTAACCATAGTAATCCCACAGATTGGGGGAAAAGCCTTTTTGCCAGTTGTTTGATAGATTGCTATGATTCTTATCTAGAGTTATTTTCTCTTCCTTCCAAATTATGATCCATATTTTCTACAAAGAAGTTCAAAGAAAACAATGACTGCCCAGTATGTAATCTGCATAGTTTTCTTTAATTTATATATACCATGTTAACTGCCATTTGTTAATCACAGTTGGGTACTGATGGCAAAACATGGTCCTCTAAATCCACAGTTGTAATCAGCATGGTGAGGAGTGATGGGAAATACACTGAAAGGACAAATATTTACCTTGTGAGCACTAGAGAGTTGACAGAAGAGTGATTGAGAGAGAGAAAGAGAAAGAAAAAAAGAGAATATGTTGGAAAATTGGAACTGCTTTTAAAATAAATGCATAGATAATCTGACTTCATCCTCATACTTTAAAATGTTTTATATTTTGAGGCATCATTCTGTAGTCTCTTTATTTGTGCTGATGTATTGAATGCAATCTGGGATGTATTCATTTAATTGAAATTAATTTAATGGCCTCATTGCTGCACATTTTATTTACATCCTTATTACAGTTTTGTGTCCATTAACATGACTCACATCTATGCTATTTCTTAACAGCGTACTGTAAAAGCATAAATAAAATTGTTTCTTTTATTCAACAACCAAGAAATGAATTGATTGTTTTATATATGGGTACAAATTAAAAACAGGGTTTGTTTTTCAAGTACATAATATAGTAAAGTAAGGTCCAAAATCAATGGTAAGGGCTAAAGAATGCATAGTAAGTTGCAAGACTTGGATTATAAAGTTTATAAGATATTACAAAGAAGTGTAACAGTTGAGGGCAACATCTTAAACCATAACAAATATGAAATGGGATAAACTATTACAGACTAATGATTACTAATCAGAAATATCTGGTATTATTAGACCAGCCGTGGGCAAACTACGGCCCAGGGGCCGGATCCGGCCCATTCGGCTGTTCTATCCGGCCCACAGAGCCAAAAGAGCGGAGGGTTCTCTTGCTCTCCCAGAAGGCTAGGTGAAGTAATCTAACTTTGAATTTATATTAGTTCACACAAACACTCCATCCATGCTTTTGTTCCGGCCCTCCGGTCCAGTTTAAGAACCCATTGTGGCCCTCAAGTCAAAAAGTTTGCCCACCCCTGTATTAGACCCTCTCACATGCTTTGTTCTAAAGCTAGTTCTTATTAATCTTTCATATATGCATTTGATATTTCCTATTCAGATGCACAGCCAAACATGTATCACAGCTGAACATTTGTTCTAGCTCATATTGCATGGTTGATGCATCAGAATGCAATCTGCATCATGAGAATGAAGTTGGCACAAGGTGGCAATTTAACTGGAACTCTGAAAACTGAATGTTTAAATGGAACTTTTGATACATAAACTTAAAGAACCTGATGGAACTGCAGCATATATTGTAGACTGTTGGTGGCACAATTTTATTCACCCTAAAAGTGGCTTCTGCAAACTTCATGGAAAACATGGATATATTGAAGTTCAGGAAAACTAGCAAGTTTGTGATGAAAGTGGGAATCATTGATGAACATTTTGCATGCTTACAAATAAAGTCTTCTAAACAAATCCTAAAAATAATTTATTGTTTTCCACTTCCCAGTGACATATTTTGCAAGCAAACTCATAAGTAGAATACAGAATATAGCAGTATCATAACATGCCATGAGCAAACAACAATATAATTGAACTTTGTCCATCATTATATTCTTAAATTTTGCATATTGTATTTCAGATGCCCTTTGAATTATTTAGAAAAACAACCAGGAGATTCTGTAATTGAATCCCTTTTAAAAATATGATGTAAAAGTCTGACATGCTACTGTTGGGGCATTCCATTAATTATATATATAGGTACCATTAGGACTAGACTGGGCAACTGACACTGCTAGGGCTACCAGATCTGAATAGGAAAAATCTATAGAACCATTACATGGCATCAGACAGTGTCATTTCTTTTGTCTCTACCTCCAGCTAGTGGTCAGCTGCCTTTTTTGCATTCCCAATTTAGGCAATAATCTGGGGATCCAGAGACAAAACAACCCATGTTCAGTTGACTCTTAAAGGTCACATAAAAAGAGGTCCTGCCCCTCCCCACCAGGATATTGTTTCCTTTCAAGTTTCCTCTCAAGTTTCCTGTCGTTCAGTATTCACTCTTTCCTCCTTAGCTGAAGTAGTGGTGTTTTTTTTCCCTTTCTCTACACTTTTGAAAAAAAATGGGCAGATGGCAGAACCAAGTACAAAATCAGAATTCAAAACAACTGCATAATTGAAAATTATATCTTTCCACTTGACAAATTACATGGAACAAAATGTTGTATGCTTTGCATTATATTCTCCCTGTGGCTCAGAAAAATTAATGAAACGGGTTCAAAAGATTTAAGGTAATATTTTACTCCTTCATTTTCCACTTCCTCCTAAAATGAACTGAAAACTTTATTTTTATGTTGTAGGAAGGTAGCACCCACCCCTCTCCTAGAATAATGAAATATCTTAGGAAATATTAAAAAGGCAGAATATTTCCCTAAAAGGAGTAGAAACTCAGAAGCAGAAACTCACCTCAGAAGTAGAAGCTCATCCCCACCTTTGTTAACGGTGGGCCATTAAGGCCTGGGCCAGAATATTTTACATAATAAAGATCTCCAGGTAAAGCTATAGCAATTGCTCAAAGCCCTTTTCATTACATCATCATCCAGCAAGGCTGAACCAAGCCTGGAACTCAGGACAGCCTACAGAGTTTCCCCTGCATGGCCCCATGGAAGTCTGACAACCAATTCAGAATACAAGCTCAAATTCAAATCTCAACAGAGATATAAAACCAGGCACTTTCAGCATATCAGCCCTTCTTTCTCTTTTCCTTCACCTTGGAGCATGTGATCATACTTCTTTGGAGCTCCAAGCCATGTGGTCCTGTCCACCATTAAACCATATTTCCAAATAGCCTCCATGTTTCCAGTGTTTTTTCCCCACTTGGAACTGAACCCAGAAGGATAATTCTCCCAACAATGTAATCAAGATGCTGCTATAAATCCCACATAAAACTCTCAGAAGACAAAAATAGGATATTTATTTTTGTTTTACAATTGGTAAAAAATGTTTTACCAATGTGTAGTCCCTGAGCTTCAAGGAAGATGCCTGTCCTGGCTTACATTCACATAGGTGAATGTTATAGAAATATGGACAGTCTAGAAGAACATTTTAAGATTCTAAAGCCTGGGATATTTTTCAAGCTTCAAGTGAGAAGAATAGGAAGATAATTTGGCCAAAGAAAGCAAGTTGCAGCTTGTCAGATGATGCCAGTGGAAATGAGTTATAATATCCTTAGGCCTGAAGTAATACTAAAGTCTAATTACAGCAATCAACTGAATTTAAACTAAAGCTTTAAGCCCATATAATGAAGAAGTCATCAAGTGAAGAACAATAGATGCTGAAATGCATGATAACTCTGCATTCATTATTGCCACTCAGATTTCATCTTCTTTTCACATATTCATTGTGTTTATCTGGTTCAAATAATTTCTTCAAAGTTAATACTAGCCCTTCATCAGCCTCAAAATGAAGGCACAAAATGCTAATTATCATCTGAGTTGCTTTTCTCAGAATGGGTCATCTTAAGTCTTTGTTCTTTTGAAAAATCAAGCTGAGGATCAAATTCATTATACACTTGAATGAGAAATATACTCCTTTTTTTAAAGATCTTTGTCTCTTTTCAGAGACAGTTCATTTACTTATCTGTGACATTGTAAAATATTGATTTTTCTATTAGTTAATAAATGTACAATCATTCTTTTGCTTATTTTGCTTACCTTGCTGATTTCTCTTGCTGTTGAAGAAGTAATGCAGCTTATGGCTTGAAATTTCTCCAATGTTTTTGTAATGGTTGTTTTATTGATTTTAGTTAAACTTAATAGGGAAAGCTGAATAAACAATAAGTAACTTATTGAATAAAAATAACACTGAATATTTTGGACCATGCATCCTTTAAACAGTAATAAAGGGCTCTTTTTGTCAGGTGCAAAAATTCAGGACTTTAGGTTAAGTTCTAGTTAAATTAATGTATTGATCATGCCTATACACAAGAATCTAGTCAACTAGTGGTCAGTACTAAATTGGCATTAGATAAGTGTTAATGGAATTCAAGAGGGGTTGGACTTAGATCATTTGTGGGAATATAACTCCAGCCTGCTTTTCCAGCCTCTGTTTTTCCTTCTCTTACATTTTTGTATTTAGGTACCATTTATATCTGACAGCATTATCTGGCTCGTAACACAAAGAATTTTGGGATAAGTAGCTTTAGTACCACGTCCATGATTTCATAACAATTATCTTATCAGGAGTGCTAATATTTCTCCATTTAATAATTGTTATTTTCATATCCTCTTAAAAAAGGCAAAGAGAAAAAAAGTTCACCCAAAAAATTGGATTCTAGAAATTATTTAATTTATTATTGAAAACTTTTATCACTTTATCTGCTGAGAATATCCAGGGTTCCTTTTGGGTCGGAAAATCTGCAAGTTCTCAGCAGTCAGAACACTCAATTTAAATAAAATATTTTCATTTTCCATGCATTGCTGGAGATAAGATCATATGAAATAGCCTAGAGCATACATTAATAATATTACAAGTTTTAAAATCAACTAACGTAATGTAAAAGAAGAAAAGAAAGAAATCAAAGAGAAAGCTAAATGTGTAAGGAAGAAAGAAAAAGAAAAGAAAAAAGATACAAAGAAGTGGCTTTAAATCTTTACAGCAGTTATAAGTACTGTGATAAATTTACCTCTTGCTCTGAGGTTACAGCATGATTCTCTTCTTTCTATAATCTATCCTGTCTAATCATCAAAGCAATAAATCTTAAGTTCATTTTTTGTTTTACACAGAGAGTCCATAAGGTTTTTTTCAAGAAGCAATAAATGAAGATATTGTCTTTTCTCTGATCAAAGAAGTCAATTTGCCCATCTCTGCAATCTTCATCATCTATAATTCCACTGTGGGAAATGCCAAATCTTTCCATCTTTGTGCATAAAAAATCTTACGCAAAAACATATACAAAAATAAAAATTTCATGACTTTGTTGTTCCCTTTTGTACCTCACAAGGCTTTATTAGATCTCCATTAAAATATTTGTACTTTATGTGCAGGATAAGTTAATTTATTCATTTTATAAAGTTATCTCCAAGTTAATGTCTTCCAAAACTTTGAACAAGTTCAGTTGAAATTGTCAATTGTGGTCAGGAGGGGGGAAGGCTAACTACTCATCGTACCTTCCAGAGACACCATCTCAAGGTCAAAATGCTGCCAATTGAATGCAGTGGCTCACCAACCAGCCCACCATTGAAGAGACAATTCCCAAAACAATTTATTTAAATATAATTGGACAATAAGAGATCAGTAAGGAGGAGGAACTGCAGAGGAACTGGATGGGAAAACTTAACCAGGAAAGTTTGATGCTCAAACTTCAGTTCTGACTTTGCTATCCTGTAAACCACTTGGCTTTTTATAAAGTATACCTTTCATTAAAAATGGAATTGAGGGTCTTTCTTGCCTAGAAGATGAAGTCAGGGCAGCTCTGACAATTATACTGTACTATTACAAAAGCATTATCATCTAGGCATCAGATTGGAGTTAATATATTAGTTCCAGTCAAAATCTATTTCCCAGTGATATTCTCTGTAGTAGGAATTGAGATACTGGAGTTCTTCAGTCATTCTGGATTTCAATTTCTATAAGCCAAATCAAAGTAGCTGTGAGCTGGTATTATAGGCATTATAGTTCAAAGATCTGAGGAACATCAAATTGCCTGTCAGAAAGGAATTATTTTGGAACTAATGCTGGATATTTTTAATATAGTTTACTTGACTGTAAGAAAAATGCAGTTGATATTTTGGTGGTTTTTTTGTGTATGTGTGTGTGCCTTCCTACTCAACCAAATATGTGACATGATCTGAATTCAATCTAATATAAATAAAACCTTCTATTGCTCAAATAATTGGCTAACCTAGCTTAGAGATGGGGGAGAAATATGTTCCTCCAACACATTTAAATGAATAGCAATGCAGTTATGCATTTACACAATTTAATGCCATATTTTGTTCAAATAAAAATTCACTGAAAGTTTGACAGGCATCAAATTTTCTATCCTTTTATACCCAATGATCATTTCCTTAATGATATCAGGGAAATCATTTACATTAATATACATATGCATGTATGCACACACACACACACACACACACACAAGGTAAAATACACAGTCAAAAAATATCCACAATCATGTAGTTTTTAAAGTTTGGGGAGGGGGAGGGAGAACTGAGACTGATGCAGATTAAGACAAAACAAAACAAAGATAAAAAAAATGAAAGGAGGTATTGATAACATACACATGTACCTTTCAAGTCAACTGTATATTTATCGTTGTTTTTCACATACATTAACATTTAAATTAAGGAATATGCCTCTTTAATTTAATACACTTTATATTCCTGCATAATATTTAAATATTTTCTATTACTTGTTTTTGCTATTGTGTTCTAAGCCTAATTATCATATGGACAGGTTTTATCTGTGACTCAGAAGTCTCACAATTGTCCCATCAAAATGATCACAAAGGCTAAAATATTTTAAATGCATTATGTTTACATTTCTTATTCTTTTTAAAACTATAATAAAAAAATATAATATGCACAACCAGAAGAAATAAGACAGAGGAACAAATATTGAAAGAAAGAAATGACAGCATATTGAGTGACTGAAAGATCTGAATGGGAGAAGGAAGAAATCTCAAAATATTTAAGGGCAGGGAGGCAGAGAGACGAATGAAAATCAGACTTTTTACATTTGTGGAATCAGCGTGTTAAGTTATAGAAATCAAGCAGAATTAACATGTAGACATGCTTGATGCTTTTTTAGTGCTTGTCTCTCAAAATGGGTATGGAGCCATTTGCCAAGCCCCGGTCGAATTCCATTATAAAACAGTGTTTCTTGCAATATCACTTCCTGGTAAAGAGAGGAAAAAAAGGTTATTTATTTAGCTCTAATTTTATTACCTAAAATAGTTATTAAGTAGATAGTAAATTGTATTGTGACATTTGCAAATCTAGGGAAAAATCACAACACGGTGCATTCAACGTCAATAATTCTATCCATTTGATTAAGTATTGAAAAAAAAATACTATGCTGGAAGCTCAGACTATCTGTCTGTCTGTCTGTCTATCTAGTTCAGGACTAGCATTGATGACGTTACTAGTTAGGGTAATGAAACGTCTGCAAGAAAACAAGCAAGCTTAGGGAGCACCAAGATCCCCTCATAGTGGGGATTTTCATGAGGGCTCTATTGGCATCTGCTAGCATATTATCTGATCCTACTTCTCTACTGAGCCTTGGAATCTGTCTTGGGGATTGATTGTAACTAGTTTATCCTTATTATGCCTCAAATCAGCATCTGTGCTCTATAATGGAGAGGGTGATAATGATGTTCCAGCTTCAGCTGTTGCCTGTACATCCAGTTGTTTTTCCTGACCTTCTTGAATATGGAATGTAGTTGGTCCAGTTGAGTTAGCAGCTTCCTTTTCACTATGTTGAAACATTAGGTAACTAGCTGTTTCTCAGTTAATGTGGACAGGTCTTCTGTCCATCCATAGTTCCCTCAAATGCTACACATATCCCTTTCATTACATCTGCTGTTGTAGAAGCATTCTATCAGTTCCAGGTTCTCCTGTCTTGTCCATGTATGGATTGTTCCAATCTAATAGATTGTTTGTTCCTCAACAACTGATGCAAACCTTGTTAATTTGGGTGATGTCCAAGTCGGCATGACTCTTCTAGATTGAGCTACTGGAACAATCCATACATGGACAAGATAGGAGAACCTGGAACTGATAGAATGCTTCTGTAGCTAGTTCATGTCTCATGTCTCCTGAACTAGCTAGGATTTGAATTTTTGAATTCTGGACTCTCGCATCAAATGTGGTGCTCTAACCACTATTCATTCCTTACATCTCTCTCTCTCTCTCCCCTGTGTGTGTGTGTGTGTGTGTGATGCTTCAAAAATGAATTGCAACAAGTGATTTGTGTTCAACAACTCTCTGCTGTTTAATAAACATCTTCTTTTCAAAATTCTCTGTGAACTTGGAAAAACATATTTGGAGTGTGAGACAATCCCCAGTAATATTAATCACATTTTTATTCATAAATATACTTTTGCCCAAAACACTCATTTTTCTCCCACTTACACTGTATGAAATGGGGGCATTTGTATAATTGTGTTTTTAAGACAGATGTATGAAATGTTTCTTTCAAAGACAGTTCCTTTAAAAGTAGGGCTGTAAACTAAATAGATATATATTTTTATTTGCTGAACAAATTACATATATCAAACTTATGCAACATTTTAATTATGGTGCAATGGTTAGAATGCAGTATTGCAGATTAACTCTGCCTACTGCCAAGTGTTCGATCCTGACCAGCTCAGGATTGATTCATCCTTTCATCCTTCCAAGACCTTTAAAATGAGGAACCAGCAATATGCTGACATTGTAAACCACTCAGAGAATGCTGTACTATGGAGCGGTATAAGCCTAAGTGCTATTGCTATTATATAAATATTTTATTTCCATAATTTATTGGAACTTTAATATTTTGATACTATGTACAAACTACTTCCCCTCCCTCATCCTGTGTTTCTCAGTCATGCCCCAAACACCCTATCCATCATGTCTTGGTTAAGTTACCCAATCCATTTCATGGATACTAGGCCAGGGAAAGATGAGCTGGATAAGGGTGTTCCCAGTGGAAATCACTTCTTGACTACCTTTTTGTGTCTCCATTCCATTTGTTTTTTGTTGTTAATGTATTTAAACTTGAGATCTTCCTGTTAAAAAAACACAATATCAATAAAGTGTTTAAATGTTTCTCAATTGTTTAGCTTTTGGTGACCTAACTTCAAGAACTTCTTAATTTTATAATCCTTCCAAATTTTCATGAATCAGTTGATATATATTTTACTTAGAATAAACTATTTAAAAACAAGTCATGGAATATTGTCACTGCAGGATACATAATAGCTGAATAATTTGTTCCTTAATAAGCATAATGGTCCCCTTGTTAAACAGATAATACCAAGACATAGACATATGTTTTCTTCAGAAGACCCAGCAATTTTGAATTACTGCCTTTTTGACTTCATAAATAAGGCAAAAAAAAAGTTAATCTTTGTTGGTAAAACCAAAATGGAGAAATACATTGTGAAGAGATATACATATTATATATATACTTAGTGTAGTAATATGTACATTATTTATTTATGGAGCTGTTAAACTTTTTATACTTACCAAAGAATAAACTAAAGAATAAATTGTGCTTTAAGAAGTACTTCTACAATATTTTAAATTATTTCTACTTTGAATAAACAAAAGGGTAAGGGGGAGATCTGATTGCAGAAAAAGCAAGAAATGTATACACTATTACTGTGAAGGAAGTACTGAAGGCAATTTTAGTTTGAATATTTAACATAGATTTATTTTAAAAAGTGCACTGTTGACATTCATAGAAACCCCAAAAGGAGTGCAACCATATTAGATAAAATCTGTTTTTGAGATGAAACCTATTGTTTATTTTTATTAAATAGCAACAGAAAACAGCAAAACACAAATAAAATTATGATGTAAATGAATATATTTGCAAAGAAAACACAATGCATAAATAGATTTAAAAGATGAAAAAAGTATCTCTTTATAACAATTAGTCCTTACAATTCTGTGTATATATTTATCTAATGTAAATATTATTCAAGTACATATATATTTATTTCTAATTCACTCATGTAACTAACATTCTTTTTCACCTATTGTATTTTGCATAAACATTCCATATTTCTTTATCCTTGTTCATTCAAATTCTAAGTCTATAGGCTTCTAGGTTGCAAGCGTAATCAAGTTTTTAATCATTTATCTTTCCAATGCTACCGTGAGTAACCTATGTAGCAATGCTATTCTTCTCATATTCAGTTCTTGGATGCTCACCTCATCCCTGGCTGGAGAGAAGAATACACAACTGGCAAACTGTCACAAAGTGGAAAGGGTGATCTGTGTTGCTAAGGAACTAGAAGCTGGGAGTTAGAAAGTGATAAATGGGAAAAGAAAAGTGGAAACTTACAAGGTCAGCCACTTTAGGCTCAAGTAATGCCACTCATAGGCCGCTTTAATGGAAAGGGGAATGTCCAGAATTTCAGAGTGGATTAATTCTGAGCCCAATCAGGTAAATAAGGACATTTGTGCAATGCTTTTGTATACAAATCCTGTTCACCAATGGTAATTTTACCATTGCTACCTCCCCCTCCCATGCAAATATGATTACTAATCCTGCCACCTACACACACCCATACCCAACATGCTATTCTCTTTCACAGTAAGCAACATTATGCAAAGCACAGAAAACGAATAAGAAATAGTAAGAGCAAAATTCAAGAGATGAAAGGAAACAAAAGGAATATAGCTAAACAGTTTGTATTGATTCTGTTCACCATACCTCTCCATATATTTTTACATTATTGTAAACCATCCTTGCTTTCAAAAATCTATATAACTATTCCCTTTATCCTTTAAAATTTACACCTCTCCTTTTGGGAGCGGGCTAACATTGAGCCATTCCAACCATGATTTTTTAAATCTTCCCCTTTCTTCTTATCCATTCATACTTCATGTATTAATTGTGTGATTTGATCCTAATTCATTTTCTCTTATGAAGCAACTAACTTTGTTTTCATTTATTGATTTATTTTTTCTACAATATGGTTATTCACCACCCAACATTAGATACTATATTTTATTTATTTTATTTATTTATTTATGATATTTATATGACGCCCTATCTCCCTGAGGACTCAGGGAAGCTTACAATACTAAAAACAAAACTATACAAATATTAAAAGACTATTAAACCAAAAATCTCATAATCCATTTAAATTTAAAACTACAACTAAAAAACCCTCCCCCCCATCAGTCCAGGTAGGCAAGTTGGAACAGCCATGTTTTTAGGCTGCGGTGGAAAGATCGGAGGTCAGGGGCCACCCGGAACTCCAGGGGCAGCTGGTTCCAAAGGGTGGGTGCCCCCACAGAGAAGGCCCTACCCCTGGGAGCTGCCAGCCGACATTGCCTGGCTGATGGCACCCTGAGGAGGCCCTGCCGGTGGAAGCACACAGGACGTCAGGAAATCATTATTGGCAGCAGGGAGGACACCCAAGTTCCAAACCCTATCTATGGGGGCAACACCTCTCCCCCCATAGCTAAAGATGGAATGTCCTGGCCAAATCAAGATGCCGGTACATACAGCCACTGGGTCTTAGCCGGGTTGAGCTGGAGCCCCATCCAAACCCGTACTGCCTCCAGGCACCTGGTCATCACTTCGAGGGCATCACTGGGTTGGTTAGGGTTGGAGATAAAAAGCTGGGTATCATCAGCATATTGATGATACCTCACTCCAAAACCACGGATGATCTCACCCAGCGGCTTCATGTAGGTGTTGAACAAGAGGGGCAACAGAACCGACCCTTGAGGCACCCCACAAAGGAGGGGCCTCAGGGCCAATCTCTGCCCCCCTGCCAACACTACCTGCATACGACCCAAGAGGTAGCTGGAGAACCACCATAAAACAGTGCCCCCCTCCCCCAACCCCTCAAGGCATTGCAGTAAGATATCATGGTCGATGGTATCAAAAGCCGCCAAGAGATCTAACAGGACCATGACAGAGGAATACCCTCTGTCCCGTGCCCTCCAGAGATCATCCACCAGAGTGACCAACACCATCTCCATGCTGTACCTGGGCCTGAAGCCCGATTGGTACGGGTCCACATAGTCAGTTTCCTCCAGGAACACCAGGAGCTGTCGGGCCACCATGCTCTCAACAACCTTCGCAACAAAGCGAAGTTTGGAGACCGGACGAAAGTTGTTTAAATTAGCTGGGTCCAAGGCAGGCTTCTTGAGGAGGGGCCTCACCACTGCCTCCTTCAAGGTGGAAGGGAAGGAACCCTCACTCAAAGAAGCATTTATGACTGCCTGGAGCCAGCCTCGTGTGACCTCCCAGGTGGCATAGACCAGCCAGGAGGGACATGGGTCCAATAAACATGTGGCAGCGCTCAGCCTCCCCATGTTCCTGTCCATCTCATTTGGAGTCACAGAGTTGAACTCCTCCCGGATGATATCTCTAAGACTCGTCGCCATACTCCCATCAGACTCTGCCCAGTCAGAGTCCAAGCCTGTCCAAATCTAAGCGATTTTGTCCCTCAGATGCTGACTAAACTCCTCGGCATGTCCCTGGAGTGGGTCCTCCCCCCCTCTGGTTAAGGAGGGAACGGGAGACCCTGAACAGGTCGGCCAGGCGGTTATCTGCGGATGTGATGAGAGCAAAGAAGTATGCATGCTTCACCGCTCTCATCACAGCAAGATAAGACCTAATATAGGTTCTTAGCTGCAATCAGTCAGATTCGGACCTGCTGGACCTCCAACAGCTCTCTAGGCCTCTCTTCTGCCACTTCATTTCCCGGAGCTCCACGGAAAACCAGGGAGCTACTCGGGATCTGTGGTGGGTCAGAGGCTGCAAAGGAACAACTCGGTCCAGCACCCCAGCAGCAGCCATCTGCCAGGCGTCCACCAGGGTCTCCACCGAGCTGTGGGCAAAGGAGGCCGGAATTGACCCACGCGCTGTCTGAAACCCTTCCGGGTCCATTAGGCGCCTGGGGCGGAACTATAGACAGTTGTATAAATCTAATAAATTAATAAACCTTTCATTCTGGTTACACACTTTGGTATTCAATTCACATTCCTTCAAATACACATAATTTCTGACACTATGCTTTTTAAATAGTTATCATCTTTGTGATGAGGAACAATGGCTATGAAAGACATGGAACCATAGGCTTCTAGCCCTGTTGACAATGTTGTTGCCTCTAGCAGGACTACCAGATTCTGTAATAGTTTTGTTTCCTATGCCATCCATCTGGTAAACTCACAAAATTAGTTTTTCTTGCCATGTACATGTGTACATACGAACTAGACAGTATTGTTTCTCCATGTTATATAAAATATGTGGGTATATGCATAATTTTGTATTTATTTATTCATTTTGTCATGTTTATGTAGTGTATATTGGAGGTGGACACCCTTTGAAAGCTGTATGCAATGAAATTTCATTTTAATGTATGCTGATTAGTGTATACAACAGTCATTATTGTCTAAGATTCTGATTATCTAGATAGCTTCCCTGTACAGTTGGTTGGCCCCTGTGAGATAAGACTGTTGGAATACAGAGGCTGGGGGTCCAACCCAGTAAGACACTGAGTTTGTTCTTATGGTCCCCTGATATACCCAGCACTTATTTCTATCTAACAAGGTAAATAGAATAAACTCATACATGATCATATTGGCTTCTTTGGACAAGCATTCATTCTTTGCAATAGACAAATTTCTAATCACAATTTTTTTTCTGTCAGCATTGCCATGTCTTAAATAAAACTAGGAAGTTTACACAGCTAAATTAATTTTATATAGGTTAACATATAAATTGGATTGACTCAAGTGCTGGAGGAGATAGGCAATGTGGGGGAAAAGGAATAGCAGGGAAAGATAATTTATAAATTGGCATTCAAACTTACAGTATGTTGTTATATTGGCATACTATCTTAGTTAGAAAGCAAAATGCATGAAGTCCAAACATTTATTGAAGGATGTTATAAATAACTTGTTTAACTATAGTAAACTATATTGATTTTATTTGGAATTCTGGGAATGATTATTGCCTTCTCTTGTTTTCTCTATCATTTTCATAACTTTATAAAAGATACATATTTAGTGATTTGGCTTGTTAGTGTAAGGCAATGGTCTCCAATCTTTCTGACTTTGCAGACTGGCAGGGGGAGGGGGTGGTTCTACACGGGTAGTGGACAAGCGTGCTTGTGTGCACAGTTCCATTTGCACAAGCAGCAGGCATATGTGCCCATTAATCACACAAATGAAGCTGTGTGCACATGCTTTCCCATCACTTCTATGGAGCAGTTCTGAATGGACCATGGCCTAGTAGTCATTCGCAGCACAGGGGTTGGGGAGTCTTGTGGAAGGTAATGGTTACAATAATGGATTAGCACTGGTGAGAACATTCTAGCTCTTCTTTAACCATGGAAACTCACAGGTGACTAGTGGTTAGTCTCTCTCAGTTCTTTCAGCCCAAGCTACCATACATAGTTCTTTCAGAGAAAAATAGGAGTTAATGCAGACCTGGACATTTTTACAGCCTCTGAGCCACATCTGGCCCCTTTGGCTGTCCCTCTTCAGTCTGTGTGAGGTCAGTTGGAAATTAGAAATCAAATGTAAATAAGACATAACATGTATTTTTAAAAGTTTCAGCTAATCAAAACCCATAAAATTTACTGCTTTTTATGAAATGATAAAATTAATATTAGCAGAATGAAATTCAGCCTATTGGTTTGGTCCTGCACAGCAACCTAAATTACTCATATGGCCCTTTGGGAAAATTATTTGTCCACTGCTGATCTAATGTAATATCTACTTCCTAGAACTCCTAAGAAGGAAAGCAAGTGAGAAAGAACATGGTTAGGACAACCAGGTCTGAATGATCAAAATCCGCTAAACAGCAGCAATGAAATAATAATGGTAGGAAGAATTAAAATGTGTACATATGAACTAGACAGTATTGTTTCTCCATGTTATATAACATACGTGGGTATATGCATAATTTTGTATTTATTTATTCATTTTGTCATGTTTATGTAGTGTATATTGGAGATGGACACCCTCTGAAAGCTGTATGCAATGAAATTTCATTTTAATGTATGCTGATTAACGTATACAACAAAGTCATTATTGTCTAAGATTCTGATTATCTAGATAGCTTCCCTGTACAGTTGGTTGGCCCCTGTGGTAAGAAGAATTAAAATGCTACCCAACTTCCAACAATACTGGGCAGTGTTCAGATTGTTAAAAAACATTTAAAAACAAGAAAACAGCACAAAACAAAAAGAACAATAATGGGAGAGATAACAAATCCACATGGGAACAAAGAAAAATGAGTTTCAAATAAAGAAAACTGCAATTCTGTCACTCTCTAGTGGTCAGAATTTTGCAGCCCAGAAATGGAAGCCCTAACTAAAGTAATAATAAAATTGTCAATAAAAGTTAGTATT
Source organism: Naja naja (assembly GCA_009733165.1). Classification (NCBI taxonomy): domain Eukaryota; kingdom Metazoa; phylum Chordata; class Lepidosauria; order Squamata; family Elapidae; genus Naja; species Naja naja. Next base: position 190,622,353 of record CM019150.1, on the reverse strand, counting down.
CTGATGCTTACATGTTTTCTTAATAAATTCATAATGCAGGATCACTGTGGATGAATACTAGCATGTATGAATACTAGCATGTATATTAGCATGTATACTAGCACGTATTCTAGCACGTATGAATATTCTGAAGACTGTGGATGACTGAATACTAGCACATATGTGTGAGGGGAACCTTTACCTTTACATATATATATATATAATTCCACATTAAGATCTTAATGAAATTATAAAATGTATAAATCCCAATGGTAAAATTAAAATGCTACTAGCATGTAAAATAACTTCCTACCACAGCCATTTTTAGCACTTCAAGACAATTCCTAATATCCACAAAACAAACATTAGTCACTCAAAGCAATACAATTATATTTTAGTTTTCTAACATATGAAAGAAGACAATATATAAGCAATTAAAATAATAATTTAAAAAATCCACCAGGTAAGAATTCACTATTTCATTTTAAAGGGTGAAATGGCTTAAATAATGAATGTGACTTGATGCATTCAAAGAGACAATGGCTACAATTCTAAACAATTTTGAAATATTTCTTCATGTTTGCTATCGATACTTATTTAATTTTGAAATCCCTGCTGTTCATCCTCTAACTCCTTCTAAACACTCCTAGGACAGAAGGCAATGGCCCTTTCCATCCAAGCAATTAAAAAAGCAAATCTATTTTTACATATACCATATTTTTCATGTAATATGCTCTATGATGAATGAAAGTCTTCTCAGGATCCAAGGTTTAACATTTCTTTGCGGAGTTTCATATGGGTCAAGGATTTTGCACAGCACAACAGTGTAATGGTTGCCATGGTAGCAGCTTATCAGCCAACTTCTAATTGCTCATGACCCTGAGAAATGCCAGCTTGTGCTGGAATAGCTGCTATTTGAATCCAGCAGAACACCTATTAAATGAAGAAGGGTGCTAGGAACAGATAATACCTCAAGTTGTGCCAGTAAGGAACTTGGATTTCTACCCATTCTTGCTGGATGCATACAGTGGCAGCTCTTGAAATATAACTTTGAGCAAGTTTTAAAAAGCAGTTTTAGGAGGAGCTGAAATTCAGGCAGTTAGAAAACCTTTAATTAGAAAATAGTTAGTTAGTTAGTTAGTTAGAAAATACTTTAATAATAGCATGTAATCTGAAATATATTTTTAAAAAGTCACCACAGACTTTTTACTAACTGCTGGAAACCAGAAGATTTTGGAATTGTTAGTAAATCCATCACAGATTTTCTCTCTCCCCTGCCATCCCTGTTACGATAGTTCTGTAAAAATCTCAGTATATATTTGGCATAAATTTAAAGTTTGTAATATGGAGACAGTGAGTGGGGAGAGAGATGTATAGCATTCCATCAGTGTTTTAATAAAGTGCCATTATTTTTCACATACTGAGTGTGTGAGCCATTCTGCTCAGATAAATATAATTTGACATAACTCAAGCCAATTATGAGATTATGAGATCAATTTATTGGCATATTGCCAATAATCAATTTCTTCCTTGTTCATTTTAAATTAGCATTTGATATATAGCAGAATTCTTTAATTGTAGAGTTGTAGGCCCCACAAAGAAGTGGCTTACTTGTAAAATGTCTCCATTCAAGACCACCAAAATGAAAAAAAGTTTTATTTTTCCATATCCAAGCATCCTTCACCATTCAGAAACATCCACATCATGTCAATTGTTTGATCCCTCAGACAATCTCTTAGAATCTTTTTCCTATTAACTTTGCAAGCTAACAACAAAGTAAAAATAATTACTCCAAGCTGGCCCATGTTCTGGAAAAACTAAATTTCCATCATCTCAGTCCACACAAACTGGACATTAATTGCTTGATTTTCCATTTTCCATCTTCTCTCACTCCATAATCAATTCCTTCATTTTCTGTGCATTTGTCTAGTTGCATGCAATATACTATAGACACACAGACACACACATACATACATACATACATACATACATACATACATACATATGCATACAGAGAGGGAGAGAAAGTGTGCTGCATAGCCACTTTGTAAGGCTTGTGACAGCAAGTAAATCAGATTAAAGTAAGAATACCTGAACACAGACAAACAAAAAGACTGCATGCAGAAACCAGAAAGCCATAGAAGTCCAAAGCAAATATTAATTTATAGCAGTTTCAAAAATATGACAGTTCATTGACTAAGCTCTTGAACACTGTCTACAATGTGAAATCATGAAGAATGGAATATATATCCATATATTACTGCTTTTTCTTTTGCAAATAATTAGGAATTTATAGAAACTTGCAATCATTTCTGAAAACTGTACCTAGTGGCACAGAAATAACTTAATTTGCTTTAGATTGTTCCAAAATAAGTTTGCACAAATAAGAAAAGGATCATGAAAACTGAAATTCTACTATCCCATTTCCTTTTCTAATATATAACAAGACATAATCTGCAGATATCTTGGATAGAAGGAAGAGATGAAACACACTTGATTTCAAAACAAAGTGGGCTATAACGGTTTTCAGCTCTCTTCTTGAAATACGTTTCATTGTTTTAAAAGGATTTATTAAAATATATTTTAAATATCCTTAACTCCTTTTTTGCTTTGTTTAAGCAAAACAAGCTTAAATTTGCTGGGTGGCTACACAATTGCAGTAAACGTATTCTTATCATTAATAAAACTTGTTGCACATTTCAGAAACATGTTTTAATTGATTTTAGACCAAGGATTTATTTATTTATTTAGTGTATGGCATTGGAACAAAGACAAACTTGACCAACCAATGTACTACTAGACATTGCACCACTGATCCAGAGGTTACCCCTCCCTTATTGTGCTGACAGGGAATACCAACACAATGGATACAAAAGTAACTCTTTTACAGAGGGAAATGCTAACTTGTTGCCTTTAAGTTTTAATAAGCTGTCTGTTTCTGGGAGAAACTTGCATGAATGGGCCAGGGAGATCCAGGTGATACTAATGAGGGAAAATGGGCTTGATTTACTAATAAATCCTCCTCACAAGCCCTGGTCTATGGAAGTAGACATGCTTCACCATAAGATTTTTTGTCTGATTCTCCTTTCAATTGATCCAGCACTTTACACTAGCATCCCCCATGGACTCACTGTATGTGAGCTTTGGAAAATTTTATTTAACATGTTTAATTCTAAGAATTGTAATGCCACAGCCAGAATTTCCCAAGAATTCCATTCGTCTAAATTAAGGGCTGGAATGGATATCAATGAGCACCTCTGTAATTTGAAGAGGATGAGGGAGGAATTAAATTCAAGGGGGGAACCCATCTCTGAACAGAGTTTGATAAGTATCATTATTAATTCCTTGGATGCCAGTTGGGACAATTTTATTTCCCAATTGGATAACTCCAACTATAATGGTATATCCCTGGAAGTTCTGACTGGCAAGATCATTGCAGAATTTAATTTTAGGAAAGATAGGGCATCTTTCCATAAAGAAAAGGGGATGACTAGAGGGACTGGAAGTCCCAAAAGAGTAAACACAATTGGTGAGTGCTATGGTTGTGGATCAATGGAACATTTTAGGAGGGATTGTAAAAGTGATCTTCTCAGAAGGAGAAGCCATGGTAACCAAGGATGGCAATATGGTGGGAAAGGTTATTAGAATCAATAATCTACCATATTACTCCCCCATTACAAAGCTTGAGGAGTCTGGTACCAGCATCCAGGTCAATGCTGGTGATCCAGATGGTGACTCCCAAGCAGAGCCTGAGGTTGACCATGAGGGATATACACAAGAGAAGGGGAAAACTAATTGTAATGTAAATAAAACCAAACGTGTAAGGTTTGTCACAGAGCACAGTGATGAACAGTCTAAGGGTGCCAAGACCTTATCCATTGGCAAACCCCTGCATGAGTGTGCCCATCTCCTACACAGGAGGATAGGTCACCTCAGTTTCCCGATTGTGCAGAGACTACCTGAGTGCTCTAGAGGGTTGAATGTAAAAAGTTGTAATGTATTCATGGATTGCTGTGTTTGCAGGGGAGCCAAGTCCAGGGTGAAGCCAGCACCCAGAAAATCCCAGAGGCAATCCAAACACATTTTTGAGCTGGTGCATATGGACCTGGTGGGTCCATTGAAACCCTCCCTCGGTAAGAACATCTACTTTCTCACCATAGTGAACGACCATAGTAGATATGGTTTTGTGTACCCCCTCAAATCCAAGGATCAGACCTTTTCAAAATTCAGGGAATTTTATAATTTGATCCTAAACCAGCACAAAATCAAGATTCAGAGAATCTTGACAGACAGAGGTACCGAGTTCAATTCTAACAACTTCTCTGTCTGGTTGAAGGAGCGGGGGATAGTCCACCTTAGGGCAGCTCCTTATTCCGCATTCCAGAACGGGGTTTCAGAGAGGAGAAATGGGGTTCTCCAATCAATGATGAGATGCACCCTTGAGGATGCTGGCCTAAATTTTGCATATTGGGCGGAGGCCATATTGTATGCCAACTACACTCTCAACAGAGTATGGTCGAGTGTTGTAGAGAAAACCCCCTATGAGATGGTCTATGGGTGCAAACCTAGTTTAAGACATCTGCATGGGAGACTTCCGGTCAGCTGTCAAAGGGAAGAGACGTGCTAGCAGAGGCTTCTGCGGAGCACAGATCTTCATTCTCCGGTTGCAGGGGCTCTACGGAGTCCAGAAGGGGCTTGGAGGGTTCCTGAAGGAGAGGGGTCTCCCAAGGAAAGCTTCAGGTGGCGATCTGAAGCGGATTCGGGGGTGAACCAGTACGAGCGGCGGAGGAGCGGGGCGCCAGCAATGGCTTCCCCCCGATGTTGACAGCTGACCACACTAGCGGTGATCAAACAGAACAAGGTAGAGCTTTGCGAACCTAAAGAACATCCAATAAGCATACTTTATTGAAAATTATTTTGACGCCAATAATAATAACTTTGAGCTATCTAAAGAGAAACTATTAGCTCCGATTTGAACGGGTGGCTGAGCGGCGAGACCCATGGCGAGCGGAAGAATTGTAATGAAGGAGACTTAAAAATTAAAGATTGAAGGAGAAGAAATTTAGTTAACTGACCAGTTATATATGACTGCAGGCTGTCGGAAGAAAAGCTTTGACACTTTGGGCTGGATTTAAATAGATCTATTTGTGAAGTTAAAACTCGCCCTCCCCCTTGCCGAATTTAAGGATAGCAGCGGAGTTGGCTAAAACAGACGCTGTGAACTCTTTAATCGACGATCCGGCACAAAAGTGAAACGAAGTGATTTAAGTAAAATAAGATCTAAAGAGAGCAAACTTTAAAATCCCTCAAGAAAATTGATTATAGTTGATTTTACGTCTTGAAGCCTTTTTAAAACCGGCTCAACCAAGAGAACTGTCGAGTCATAGTGAAACTCCAAGTCATACAGGAAACTTTCTATAACAGCAGATCCGGAAGACAATTACCCACAGGAAGGAGGAAAGTGGAGAAAGTTACACAGATCTGCATAAGTCACGCTAGAGCACCAAGATCTGGACTGAACAGCAGATTGAAAAGTGATACATTATATCTTTTCTCTGCTCTATTCTCCTCTCTTAGACTTCACTCTATTAAGTTGGATACTTCTTTTCTCCCCCTTTTTTCTTTTGATCCTCCTTCTTCACTTTCTCCCCCCCTCGTTGTTTCTTCCTTCTTTCCCCTTTTTTTTCTTTCTGCTCCTTTTTTTGTAATAATTAACTTAAAATAGTATTAGAATAATTACTTATTGAGTGGAAGAATTTAACGGATTTTACCATTAATAACTATACTTGTTGATATAAGGACATTGTGGGGATCTGATTAGTTATAGAAGGCTTTTTAGTTGTAACCTTCATCTTAGACAACTTGTAGAAGAGGGGAGGAAATCGGGGAACGGAACTATTTGGTTTAAAGGCATAGGGGACGTTAAGTTTCATTTCCTGGTGTGGGAAAATTGTGAGTAAATTTGAAAAATGTCGAATGTTCAAAAACCGGGTGCAATCAGGAAACCACCCACCCAATCAGTGACCACTACAACTGTGTTGAGCCCATCTGCGCAAAGGGTACTTGATGAGATGCTACCCAAAGAACGCCCCAATCCCCCGAAAGACTTACAAGCACTGATGTTAGAAATGCAAGACATGATGATTAAAAATCATGAGGATATGAAAAAAGAGATAGGGTCGGTGAGAACGGATTTGAAGGAAAAAATCCAAAAAATAGATGAGAAATTTGAGTTATTTCAACATGAGATGAAAAAGAATCAGGAAAAAATAATAGAAATTGAAACGAAGGTAAACATGGAGGAGAAGAGGGTGGATGAAATAACTGACAAATTAGAAAGGGAAAATAAGGAATTAGAATTGGCGATAATACATCTCGAGGCAGAAAAAGCGCCCATTATGTGAGATTGCAAAACGTAAAAGAAGACAAAGGTGAAAACTTATGGGTGGTGATCTCTAACATATTTGCTGATTTATTGGAAATGGAAAAGGAAGAGTTGATAAAGGACATTGACGAACTGTATAGGGTGCAAACCAATTATGCTAGACGACTTAACTTACCGAGAGAGGTCCACGTAAAACTTGTAAGAAAATCACTTAGAGATGAAATTCTGCATAGAGCCAGAGATAACACCGTAGAGTACGCTGGTAAGCAGATCATAATACTCAAACAGACCCCTAAAAGAATAAGGGACTTAAGAAGACCCTATCAATTTTTAACGACCAAACTTATAAAACGAGGCATTAATTTTAGATGGCTAGTCCCAGAAGGTGTAATGTTGACTTGGGCAGACAAGAAATATAAATTAGACACGATACAGAAAGCAGAGATGTTTTTGATCAACAAATGAACAGAGAACGAGAAGTGGAGGATCGAGAATTAAGGAGGAGAGAGGAAAGGGAAACCCCAGATATAAATAAAAAGGTAAATAATAGAAACTAAAGATGACGACAATGGGAAAGAGGAACGTACAGAAGAACCCAAAGATGTTAGAGTCACTAGAAGTACCAAGTATAGAATTCAATAAAACGTAAACGTATGTGATTGCTTATCCTGGAATATCAATGGTTTAAACTCCCAATAAAACGAAAAAAGCTTTTAAATACCTACAATTACAAAAGTTGACATTATTGCTTTACAAGAGACTCACATTTCACAAAAACAGAAACACCTATTAGAAAATAAAAATTGGGAAATTTGTTCTCATCTCTAGACCAAAAGAAAAAGAGAGGAGTGGCACTTTATATAAATGAAAAGATCCCAGCTTCATTAATATACTCGGACAAAGAAGGTAGGATTTTAATGGTAGAGATTGAAATAAGAGAGATAAAAGCTTATTAGTGGTAATTTATGCACCAAATGGCCCCAGGAATCCTTCTTTCAAAAATTACATAATAAGCTTAAAGAATTGCAGTACCAGGAGTTATCTATCATAGGAGACTTTAATGCGGTCATGGATAAATTATTAGATTATAAGGGAAATAATATCAATTTGGAAAAGAAGAAAAAGCTACCCAAAACATTTTTAGACCTTATTAAAGAGTTCAACATTAATGATGTCTGGAGAGAAAGGAATTTAGATAAAAACAATTTACTTACTACTCCAATCGCCATATGTCCTGGTCAAGATTGGATATGATGTGGATGACAAAAGATTAAACTCAGAAATTGCAGACATAATAATTGAACCAAATGCATTAGCAGATCACAGTATGATCAGGCTAAGGTGGGAAGGGAAGCAACAACCAAGAAATTGGATGCTCCAGAGGTCCATTTTAAAAGAGGAATCATTTAATAAGTTATTGACAAGCGAGTTAGAACTTTTCTTTCGAGAAAATAATCCTCAAGACACTTCGCTACAGAATAACTGGGACACAGCAAAAGCTGTAATGAGGGGGGTGTCTATTAAATATATGGCCAAAAAGAGCAAGGAGAAAAACAGCAGAGAGAAAAATTACAACAAGAGTATAAGGAATGGGTTGACAAATTGCAAGTTACACCACAAGATAAACAAATCAAATTACAATTAGATTTGGTTAATCATAAAATAAATTTACTTGATAAAGATGAACTTGCCCAGAAATTAAAGAAAACGAAACAATATCAATTCGAGAACGCAAACAAACCAGGGCGCTGGTTAGCCTCTAGACTTAAGAAACAACATGAAAAGAGGTGGGTTACTAAACTAAGAAATGAACAAGGGAACCTATGCTTTAAGGAGGATGAAAAAAGTCTATTATCCAAAAATATTATAGTGACCTGTATACAGAAACTAATCATATAGCAGAGAACCAGATCCAAAACTACCTGGAGAAAATTGACTTTATAGAAATTTTAGATGAGGATAAAGAATTTTTAAATCAAAACATAACCCTCCAAGAAGTATATGGGGCTATCATAAAGCAAAAACTGAAAAGCCCCAGGACCAGATGGCCTACCCGAGAAATTTATAAATCACAACAAGAAATTTTAGGGAAAGAATTGTTGAAGATCTTTAATGAAGTTCTCGACAAGGCGAAATGCCCCCAATCTTGGCAAGAGGCTAGAATATCTATCATTCCAAAAGCAGGGGCTGATCTGGCAGAACCAGGCAACTATAGACCAATCTCTCCTTAATGTGGATTATAAAATTTTTATGACCATTATAGCTGAAAGATTTAAAAGAATACTTAATAAGTTTATCTCTGCAGATCAAAACGGTTTCCTCCCACAAAGACACCTTAGAAATAATATTAGGGTAACATTAGACACATTAGAGTACTATGAAGAACACAGTGCTGATCAAGTCGCTATTATTTCTAGATGCCCAAAAGGCATTTGATAATGTGAAATGGGAGTTTATTTTACAACAAATAAAATTTCTAAATTTAGGACCCAAATTTATAAATGTTATTACATCTATTTATCAAAAACAAGAAGCCCAAATTCTAATAAATGGGGACTGACGAGAAGATTTTCAATACAGAAAGGAACTAGACAAGGATGCCCATTGTCCCTCTGCTGTTCATCATGACCTTGGAGGCCTTAATCAGGACGGTCCAACAGGAAAGCGACATAAAAGGATTAAAAATTAAGAAGGAAGAGTTTAAACTGCAAGCATTTGCTGATGATCTGCTCTTTATTCTGGAAGAACCACAAACCTCAGGACTCATATTGTTAAAGAAACTGGAAGAATTTGGTCTGGTAGCGGGACTTAAAATTAATAAAAATAAAACTAAAATGATCACGAAAAATATGACAGATAAACAAAAAGAATCACTGGCCACTATAATGGATATTGAAATTGTGGAAAAATAAAGTATCTAGGAATTACTATATCATCCAGATTTAGCTCCCTTAAGAAAGATAATTATGACCCCCTTATTAAACGAATATCGGAGGATTTAATAAAATGGAACAATCTAAATCTATCCTTTATGGGCAGGATAGCCACGGTAAAATGAATATTTTACCTAAATTACTATTCCTTTTCAAAATGCTCCTATAATACTCAACAGAACCTTTTTTGACAGGCTGAACAAGATAATATCAAGTTTTATTTGGCAAAAGAAAAAACCGAGGATAAAATTAAAATTACTACAAGATGCCACAGAGAGAGGTGGATTGGGCTTGCCAAATTGGGAACTGTACCATAGTGCTGCAATAATGAAGTGGTTAAAGGATTGGATTAACCATACCAACTCGAGAGTATTAACATTAGAGGGACACAATCTTCAGTCAGGTTGGCATGCTTTTCTTGGACAAGATAATATGAAAGGATATAGTTATGTGCAAAAACACAAACTTAGACAGACACTTTTACATACCTGGTTTAAGATTAAGAAACAAATGTACATCCAAACCCCAATTTGGCTATCAACTTTGATGCACCCACATTTATTAAGATACGACAAAATTATAACTTATGAAGAGCTCTTAGACGAAAGGGTGATTTACTAACTAGACAACAATTGACTGATAAAGGAATAGATTTGGAATGGTGGGCCTATCTGCAACTCCAATCTAAATATGCAAAGGATAAGAGGGAATTGGGTATCAGTACAACAAGGACTGATTTGGACGAAATCTTGCTAGGGCAGGAGAAAAAGATGATCAAAAAATTTATTATGTATTATTAGAGGCTAAAATGGAAGAAGAAATTGTGAAAGAAACAATGGTACTATGGATGAGAGACTTTGGTTATAACATAAATTTGGATGATTGGCGCAATATTTGGATTAGAAATAAAAAAATAACCCTAGCAACCCCGTACAAAGAAAACCTCTATAAATTATTTTATAGGTGGCATATGACACCAATAAGACTAGCTAAAATTAATAATAAACTCTCACCTATCTGTTGGAAATGCAACAAGGAAAAAGGCACTTATTACCATATGTGGTGGCGTTGCAGAAAGGCCCAGGAATTTTGGAAACAAGTTCATAAATGGCTACAGGAAATGTGCAAGGAGGAGATACAATTTACCCCAGAATTCTTTCTACTGAATTACAAAAAGAACATATCCGAAAGACATTTTCTATTTAATGATACATATTATCACTGCAGCAAGGATGGCTTTTGCACAGAACTGGAAAAATAGTGAAACTCCAACTGAAGCAGAAACACTAAGAAAAACTTATTACATGCAGAGATGGACAAATTGACTATGGAATTAAAAACAAGGAAGAAATGGACTATTATAAAATATGGAACAATTTTTATGGATGGCTGGATAGAAGAAAGATCCAATAACTTATCTTAAATTGGATCTGATCTACATTGGACAATAAGTGAGATGAACTTAGCAATACCTGTTCAATTTAATGTATGATTTGTGCGTGTGTGCTTATATGTCGTTTAAGTTTAAGTTTGTTTATGTGTGATTATATATAATTAAAAAAAAAGACATCTGCATGTATTTGGGGTGATGGCTGATGTGCATGTCCCCAAGGAGTTAAGGAAGAAAGGGGACAGGAGGTCGATCAAATTAAGATTCATAGGGTATGAGCCTGGGTCCAAGGCTTACAAATTTTGTGGAAATGACAAAAGGATTGTCATCTCAAGATCGGCCACCTTCTATGAGAGCACAAACTGGAGCAGAATCCACGCCAATGAGATTCTGGCTCCCAAACAAGCTCATGATTCGGCCAGCAAAGATAAAAATGTGTTGCAAACCCCATCTAATGATGGTAACACATCTGGCTCAGGAGGTGGTAGAGAGAGGGCAATCTCCATGCCCCTTAAGGAAATCCTCAAGAAACAGATGGGGGAAGCCTGGAAGAAGGGGCATCCCAAAATTAAAACAGGTAAAATTAATAGTGATGAAGCTGGTGACAATTTGGACAATTTGGATGATTCAAATTGTGAACAGGAGCCAGTTAGTAGACCAATCCGGACTACTAGAAATAAGAAACCTGAAAGGTTTAGTGATTTCATCACTAATGTAAATTTGGCATTGACCACTCCTCAAAGATATGAGGATGTTTTAAAGCTATCTCCAAAAGAGCAGGGAAATTGGCATGCTGCTATGGATTTGGAGATGAACAGCCTCAGGAAGCTGGAGGTGTTCACACCTGCTAAATTGCCAAAAGACAAGAAAGTAATTGGCACAAGGTGGGTTTATAAGAAGAAGCCACTGGATGATGGGAACTTCTTATACAAGGCGAGATTGGTGGCACAGGGATTCTCGCAGAGATACCCTGAGGATTTTGATGACACCTTCTCACCCACAGTACGCCCTGAGAGCGTAAAGACAGCTCTCACCATAGCGGCCATACATGGGGAGAGTGTTCTGCAGTTTTCACGTACAAACAGCCTATTTGCATGCCAAATTGGACAAGAAAATCTATGTAAGGGCACCTCCGGGCGTAGATCATAGAGAAGATGAAATCTGGCTTCTTCACAAAAGTCTCTATGGTCTGAAGCAGTCTGGGAGAAGGTGGTATGAATGCCTTACCGAGTGTCTAAGGCAAATAGGTTTCACCGCCTCACCAGCTGATGAATGTGTTTTCATCAGGCAGCAAGATGGTATCAAGGAAACTGTCCTTGTATACGTTGATGACATTTTGTACATCAGCAAATCAGAGGAGAGGAGTAAATCCTTCTCTGATCAGGTAAGTAGAAAGTTTGCACTGAAGCCTCTAGGCCAGATTGACAAATTTCTGGGGGTTCAGTTCACAAAACTGAGAAAGGATTTGAGCTTTCTCAGTGGGATAAAATCTTAGATTTGATTGACAGGTGCAACATGGCAGAGGCCAAGCCCTGTGACACTCCAATGCAAACAGATTTCCCAAGAAACATGTATAGTGATAATGAGGATTTTGTACACAAAACTCTGTACCAAGAGTACTTCACGCTTATATAGCAGGTTGGACTAGGCCTGATATCAGCCTATCTATTGGTACTACAGGTATCAGCAAAAGTTAATTGACCTCAACAGCTGAGGCTGAGTACGCAATGCTTGTACTAAAGTCTCCAACAACCTAGTATGGTTCGATGAACTCTTGAAGAGTTTATGGAGAGAACCAGAATACCCTATAATTATCCATGAGGATAATCTTGCAGCAATTGAAATTTCAAAAGCTGAAGCCATAGGCCACAGATCACGGCACATAGACATAAAATATAAGCATGTTAGACAGTTGTCTAAAACAGGTTTCATAAAGACAATATATACCGAAACGAAGGAACAGATCGCTGACATTTTCACCAAGCCCTTGCCTAGAGAACAACACATGTACCTGCTACAAAAATTACCTTTAACTATGTAAGTATAATTATTTCAATGATTGTAAATATATAGCCCAATATATATGTGTGTAAAAATTCTGTAAATGCATAGAGAAAGGGATTGTCAGAAAGTAGAACTTTCTGGAGTTACTATGCAGTTTACAAATTAGTGGAGTTTGATGGGGTGATCAAACCTACCAATGACAGGGTGGCATTGAGCACCTCACTGTGATACTGTAGGACACGCCCCTAAGTATAAAAGGGCTGTCAACTGTCATTTCAAAGAGAGAGAAAGAAAATGAGGAGATTCTAAGGAGATTCTGTGGAGACTCATTTTGTCTGAGGGAGATTGGAGATACTGAGAAGATCCAAGACTCTGAGGAGATATTAGGATCTGACAGACTGAGGTCTGTGTATGAGAAGATATAGCAAAGAGATCTGAGAGAAGATCTATAACCTAAAGAGAAAGGGACTTTCTAAAGAGGTTAGCTATATCTAAGAAGAGATTATGAGAGGAAGAACTGTGAATCTCTCATAGTGACTTCTAGTTCCTTGAAGGACTGTTTAAAAGGAATGAAAGAAGAAAAGACTCTGTAGATATTTAAGAATAATATATTTATTGATTGTTTCTGTTATAAATAAATCTGTTTTGATCTGACACAACTTGGCATTGCAATTTATTGAATGACTCTGTGAAATAGATAAAGGTTTAAAGATCCAGGCCAAATTCAATTAATATTATTATTTAACAACCACTAACCTTAAAGATTGGTTGAGGGGTTATGCCAATGTGATTGAAGGGTTTCACCCATGTGGATCTATTCTCCAATCCCAATGCTGTATCTATGCTGCTCTTTTCTGCTTGTAAAAATGGTATAAAAGAATAAACACTGCCCAGGCAGTCAGGCATCTTTGGACACTCAAATGACTGGTTACTGAATCCCCACAACATCAATGGGAGAAGCTGGGTTCACTTAATGATTGTGTGATTCACTTAACCACAGCAGGGATTTTACTTAACATCCATGGAAAAAAAGCTCATATTATATTGGTGGTGACTCACTTAACAACCTTCTTGCTTAGCAATGGAAAATCTGGTTGTAATTGTGGCCATAATTCAAGGACAACCTATATATAAAATCTGTTCACCTATTACTTTGAAGGGAACTTGGGTGATTCCAGTGTTTTGAAATGGGAAGTAGAAAGTGGATAAGGATCAGCAGAGATGGATATGACTCTTATGCCAATACAATTTTCCACTGAGTCCTGGATGAGTAGTTAGCACTTCAATTCACAGCTAACTCTCACAAAGTTAGTAAGCATTGCTGGCTGAGGAATTCTGGCAGTTGAAGTGCACAGATCTAAAAGCTGCCAAGCAGAGGTGGTATTCAGCAGGTTCTGACCAGTTCTGGAGAACCGGTAGCAGAAATTTTGAGTAGTTCAGAGAACGGGCAAATGCCACCTCTGACTGGCCCTGCCCCCATCTATTCTCTGCCTCCTGAGTCCCAGCTGTTCAGCTGGGTCTTCTTTTGTTGCCCTGCACAGTGGGGTGGGGAGAGAATGGGATTTTGCAGTATCCTTCCCCTGCCACGCCACCAAGCCATGCCCACCAAGCCACACCACACCCACCAAGCCACACCCACAGAACCAGTAAAAAAAAATTTGAATCCCACCACTGCTGCCAAGGTTGAGAAACATTGAACTAAACTGTCAAGAAATTTTCCGAGTTAGAAATGTACTGAGATTGGCTTTTCAAGAGGCAAATGATCTTGTTTTTCTTTGAAGACATTTCACTTCACATCCAAGAAGTGTCTTCAGCTCTGACTGGAGGGTGGGAAATGGAAGGATTTATACTCCTTGCAGGACTGAGAATCTTCATAGACAAATATACTGAGAGCAATTAAAATATTCAAAAAATTAAAATGTTAAATTAAATTTTAAAAAATAATTTAAATTATTAAAATCTATTGAGAGAAATTAAAATGCAGTATTTTAACTTTTTTTTAAACCTATTTCTAAGTCCAATCAGTAGCTTTCAACCTAAGGAGGTTGCAATGTTACAGTATTGTACATTACAATACAAAATGGTGGGATTTTTTTTTTACTACCAGTTCTATGGGTGTGGCTTGGTGGGCATGGCGTGGCTTGGTGGGCATGGCAGGGGACGGATACTGTAAAATCTCCATTCCCTCCCCACCCCACTAACCTGCTTTCCAGATCCGTTCTCCTGTGCAGGGCAACAAAAGAAGACCCAGCCAATCAGCTGGGACTCAGAAGGCAGAGAATAGATGGGGGAGGGGCCAGTCAGAGGTGGTATTTGCCAGTTCTCCGAACTACTCAAAATTTCCCCTACCGGTTCTACAGAACTGGTGAGAACCTGCTGAATACCACCTCTGACAGTACAATATCTTGAACTTGGAAGAGACAGAAGGCAAATATAATTACTATTTCATCACAGTTAAGCAAAAAAATTATTGCATGCATCTTAACTATCAATTTCTATTCATTATAGAATAGAATTTGTGATTATTATTTTTGTGGTGAATTATAGCTTTCAATGTTGTTCTCAGCTTGAATCAAATCAAATAGGTAGCCACAATTGTCCCTAATGCAAGTGTAGCATCCAGTAATGCATACTGAAGTTCTTTCAAAACAGATGATCAATGTTTCATTTATTTTATTTTTAAATAAGGAATGCTACTTTATCTTCTGCTCAAGAAATACTAAAAGATCTTACCTGGGTAAGAAAGTTAAGTGTGTATTTGTCCTTCCAGCTCATGCTAAATGTACCTTCTATCTTTGTAACAGGAAGAGAAGCAAAAAGGGTCATTTATCCCACAGCTAGAATACTGGACTATTAACTTTCTTTTCTGTTACCATGGCAACATCAGAGGATGAAAAAGTGGTTTGATTCCGTTTTTCCTCCTAATCCTTGTTGCTTTCTCCCCTCCCTCCTTCACAGCTTTCAACTAAATAATCTAATATTTGAATTTCCTAACTGTAATGGACTGCCTGTTGGGTTCTGGTGCTAAAATATTTATTTGGAAGTTAGTTCCACTGAAAGAGTTACTACAATCCAACACATAGTTAAGCACACTTAAACTCATTAATGTCAACAGCCAACACTGTGCCAGATGGTTGGATTGTGGCCAATTTGTTGAAAATTAAAGTAATGGGTTGTCACTCAAATGACATTTGTGATCATATTAAAATAGGAAGGAACATGTTTTCTGCCAAGAGGAAGCAAAGGCTAAGAGTAAAATCACTTTGGTTGCATGCAATGCTCACATGCATTGTTTATTTTAGGAATGGTGTAGTTCACATTAAGAGGAGGAATAATGCTGTATAATTTTGCAGGAATAGTGTTTTAAGGTGACTTTATTCATTACTGGTAGTTCTTGACTTACAACCATTCATTTAGTGATCATTGAAAGTTACAATGGCACTGAAAAAATTGACTTATGTCTGTTTTTCACATTGCAGTATCCCTGTGGTCATATGAGGCAGCCCCATCAGACCAAACATAGTATTGAAAATTTCTCAGTATGGCCCTGACAATGAACCGTAGAATTCTCTTTATTGAAAAGATGACCCTAAACATATCTGTCAGAACAGAGTTCTGCAGACACAATAAGAGCATAGAAATATTGGTATTTCACCACTCAATACTACAACACAATAGGTATTAATAGTGGCTGTAACTCATGATCCCTTAGCTTCCTCCATGGCACTCCAGATGTCTTTTGACCCATTTATTATTATTTATTTATTTATATCCCGCCCTTCTCCGGAGACTCAGGGCGGCTTACAATTTTTGGGATACAACCCAATGCGCTCAGCAATAGCCTTCATTCCATTGTATATGCCTGCTTATTACTAAGCGGCATTTTTACAAAGTCAGATTATTGCCCCCAACAATCTTGGGTCCTCAGTTTACCTACCCCGAGAGGATGGAAGGTTGAGTCAACCTTGAGCCTGGTGGAATTCGAGCCTGCAATAATTACAGGCAGCTGGAACTAACTGCTAGGCTATTAACAGCCTGCACCACCAAGGCTCTTTTCAACTCCCTCAACTCCTCTGTAAACACAGGGTGTGATGAGCATGATGGAATGAGAGAGGTCACATGAACAAGACCCTGTTCATAGTCTTCACTATCTTCCTACTCCAGATAGAAGCCAGGGCCTCAGCAGAGCCATGCAGCAGAAACTCAGGAATACCACCCCCAAAATTCCCATTGGAATCCCACCAGGTCCATAAGTCACAGAGGAGCAGACCAATCAAATAGGTCCTGCCTCCCTGCAGAAGGGAAAAGCATAAGGAAAATATCAAGAGTATGATCTGACCATGACAGAGGGGACGGGGCAAGTTCACATTATTACTGCTCTGACAATGTGTAACCACTATTCCAAATTGGGCACTGAATAATCATGCCATGATAGCCATGAACTTCCAAACTGATTCCTAAAGTAAGCTGCTTCTGAAATAAGTTCACTTTATTTGCATTCAATTAAGTAAGGTTTACTTCTCTAAGTAAGTGGATAAAAGACTTCAGCCCATATTATGCAACAATCTCTTAGAGTGCTTAAGAATTTGTTAATTATAAGGAAGACTTTCTAAAATTTGCAAATGCATTTAATTTGACCTTAATTAAAGTCAAACTTTCTCTGGTTTTCCACTTTGAATAATACTGTGAAAGTTCTCATTATGGTGGAAAATGAATTCCAATTCAACAGTTTGGCTGATTAGTTGCAAAGTGTATTGTGGCGCACTTATAAATATTCATATACACTACTGCTATATTTAGTGGGTTCCCTTAGAATAGATTTAGTCTATATTTAAAACTTCTTGAGCATGAAAAAAGGACCATTCCCTCATAGCCAGTCATATAATCTACCATTTAAAAAAATAGCAATAAAAATAATATTTCCAGAGCAATTAGACCAAGGACAGGGGAAAACATATGATTTAAGGGGAAAGTACATTATCTTATGCTGGTCTCAGGATATGCAATAAGATCAAGGAACTATAGTCTTGTTTCCAGTATAAGATACAATATTATATTCCCAGAGTGATCTAAGATCATATGCATTCTACTCTATCATGAAACATATGAAAAAATATAGGTGAGAAAACAGATCTGTACCCAAGATGTAGAAAGAATGCTGTAAGTCTAGTTTTGGTCTACTCTAGCAGAAGAAATACGAGAAGACTTTTCAACATTTCCACAGAATCTTGGAGTACATGAAAACTGCTATCATATAATAAAATATTCAATTTTGTATCCTCTAAACTAACAGATATTTGATGATCTCAGTTCAGTAATAAATGGAGTCATTATGTTTATTTTCCTCAACAATTTTAAATGTGTATATAATTTTAAGAATATACTGCTCTTACAGTCTGGGATATGTCAAGATTCACATAAAGCCAAATAAAATATCCTCCACCCTGCTTCATAATTTGACAAGTCCAAAACACATCCTACACACAGCAGCTGAATGCCTTGAATTCATCACAGTTCTTCAGTATGTTGAAAAATGGGTTCATCAATTTCAATTTCAGAGTATTCTTGATAAGACTTTTTTAGACATTCCAAATACCAGAATGCAGAACATAACACATAGGCTACAACTAAAAGCTTGTTTGGAATGATAAATACTATGATAAATAAAAATAATTGTTTGCTTAATTACAAAAGCATTACATTTTTACTGTACCATATTGAATTATACAGCATTTTAAGTAGAATACATTTGATGGTATGGAAGTTCTGAGGGCTTAAATAAAATGCAGCTTAAAACATTTTAGTGTCTGCAGCAAAATTATGTTGAGGGCACACTTTCCTTATTATAGTAGATGCATATTCCAAATGGCTAGAGGTTATCTCTATGGCATCCACCACAGCTGAAGCTGTCATCAAGCAGCTTAAGAGGCTTTTTGTAACTCATGGGTTACCTGATGTCCTCATTTCTGACAATGGTCCTCAATTTACGTCCAACCTTTTTGAATCATATCTAGCACAGCAGGGTATCAGACATGCCCTGACAGCCCCTGGGCATCCTTCAGCTAACGGCTGGGCTGAACGCATGGTACACTTTACCAAGGAAAAACTTCAGCAATTGGGTCCTGGGGACATCACTGAGAAAGTTGAAAAACTACTCAGTGTCCAGCATATCACTCCTAACCCATCAACTAACTAATCCCCAGCAGAGTTGTTGATGGGTAGGAAACTCAGGTCTCCCCTTGACTGCCTTCATCCCACTTACGCACCCAACGCACCACTAGATTCCACTAGCAAAATTCGCACATTCACTGTGGGTGATTCTGTTTATGCTAAGAACCTTATGGGTGAACCATTATGGATTCCTGCTGAGATAACCCAAATAACAGGCACTAGGTCTTACAGTGTACAAACAGAGGATGGTGTCCTCTGGAGCAGGCACATTGATCAGCTTAGGTCCAAATTACCTCAGGAACATCGCAATTGCTCCTCTCTGGTTCCCATCCCTAGTACCTCTAGGGGGGAGGGGGAGGATCATGAGGATGATCAGCAAGCAAGAATCAACCCCATGTGTAACAAGCCAACACGACAGGAACCATCCCAAAACCTGTCACATTGCCAAAATCCATCCTTACAAGTGGAAGACTGTACATCACTACCTGACTTAGGTGCTGACATTGGGTTGGAGATGGATTTGGAGGAGAGACCAGGTTGTAGTAACCAAACAGGTTCTACTATTACTAGAAGTCCAAGTATGGAAATGTCAGCAGACACATTTCCTCTCTCACTGGGTGAGAACATTAAAACATCTGAGCCACGTAGGTCTCAATGTACACATAAGAGCCCCACCTATTTAAAAGAATACATTAAATAGATGGGGTTTGAGTATGGACTGAACCTAGTGGGGAGGAGTGTTATGTATGTAGGTTTGAAGTCATTGTTTTAGTTTGAACTGTTCTTGTAAAGTGTTAGAAATGATTGGTTTAAAAGTGCGGGAAAAACCCTGCACTCTGATTGGCTGGCAACTGCGGCTGCTGGCTATAAGTAGCAGTCGCAGCCCAGCCAAAGTGGGTCCGTTCTGAGCTGAAAGTCACAATAAACTTAAGAGCTGAAGCACTCCGTGTCTGCCTCTTCATGCAAACTTAACAGTAAGCACACTCAGAAATGTTGCTGCTTTCTTATCATATTCTGCTCAACTCAGATCTGGAAGCCCCACTGAAATCCATCAAAATTTCTCTTTTCTACAGGTGCTGTTTTGGTTACATAACTTACTTTACTGAAAGATTGGCATTTAGAGAATCATTTTATTATTATTATATCAATTACATGAGTGCCCAAAAGCATCTTTGGAAAACTGAAATTGGTAACCTTATAATATATTTGGGGTTTAATTCAAACCCTGTATTTTGGTGCTTGGTCCTTCCTGTATATTTGATTATTCTTTCATGGTTGAAATTGCATTTAAATTGTATTTTATGACTGTACCCATTGTAGAGTTGGGTGCTCTTAAACATGTTTAAATAAAATAAAATAATAAGCTTGGACATTGTAATATTTATCTACATATTTTATGGAGTGTGGCATTGTTTAGCTTTCTTGTTAAATTTCAAATGTATCTTACTTACAAAAGTGATACTTTCAAATGATGGTTGTATTATTTGTAGAAGGAGCAACTGTATCACCGGATCTAAAGCTGTAATGCAAAGAAAGGGAAAAAATATCCAATTTTATTTTGTAATAAAGCTGGAGGGAGAAATACAACCAAGTATTGTCAGCATAATATGACTACTGAAGTAAAATAAATGTTAACAGCAGGGATATCATTAGAGTTGTTCTGGATGAAATTTCACTTCTTTTTGTTCTGTTTATATTTTGCCCTATGCACCTAAACAGGAAATTTCTCAATTTTATATTGAAAACATTTCTTTGATCTTACATTAGGTTCTATATTGAAAAAAGAATTAAACAGTTGAGTTAACCAAAGGTTTCCAATAGAAGAGACTATATGTAGATCAGGGTTGAACT
Organism: Naja naja; assembly: GCA_009733165.1. Classification (NCBI taxonomy): domain Eukaryota; kingdom Metazoa; phylum Chordata; class Lepidosauria; order Squamata; family Elapidae; genus Naja; species Naja naja. The sequence continues at coordinate 190,601,640 of CM019150.1, read as the reverse complement.
GTGGAGTCCTTGGTGGTATCTAAGTTTGGCTGGTTTTTTGCAGATATTTCATTAGCAGACTAGGTAAAATAATTGGTGCCAGTGAGTTTGAGATTTGTTCTCTATTTATATACAGTATTTTGTTTAATTCTTATAATTTCATTCCAGCCTGGCCTACTTTAAAAAGCTTCTTGAAAGGATAAAATAAACTACAACCATATATGGGCTTTTGAAGGAAGTCCAATGTTAATAAAATCAAAAGACCCCATTGCTAGGGGGAACCATCTCTTAAGTTTCTTTTTAAATCCCAAGTGTGGTGACCACATTTTACTTGCAAAAGTCTACATCACTGTAGCCCAGATCTGCCAGCCCTAATTACCAGGTTAATATATGCAAAGAATTAGTGTTATTAGCAGCAATAGCACTTAGACTATGATGCCTTAACCACTATTACAAAGCTTATATATTCTGTCTCTAAACCTATTTAGGCTAAAACTATACTGTGATCCTGCGCTGCTCTATCAGTTCTGGAAGATTATTCTGTCTCGTACTCCTCTAGACATTGAAATTTCTTCCAATTTCTATTCTTCCAATTTCTAATCTTTTATGCTTTGTTCTTATATATATTATTTATTAGTACTGTTTTGAATCACTCTTATCTACTTAGGTTTCTAAAACAAAAATGCTGAAGATCAGCCAAAGTTATTTCATATATTGATAAATTGTGAATGCAACATTTTTTATCATGACAACCCACATAGCTCCATACCTAAATGACAGCCCATAAATCCCCTATAGGCACCTCCAAGAACTGAGGGACCCATAAAAATGTACATACAAAATAGTTAAATATGCAACATTTTGGATACATTGAAAGAGCATTCTTGTTTTATTATCATCATGTGTTGTTATTCTCTACTTTCTTTCAGACTAATGACCTGAAATGTAAACTTACACAGCTTATACTGCATCAGTCTGACGCAAATATTTTAATAGTGCTGCATTGAAAGACAAATTGTTTTTTTCTTTTCAATGAATGCTATTTATATCATTTTTCTTTCTTCCTGATTTTATCATAGAAATGATGCAGTCAAAATATAAACTAGATGATAAAAAAATGCATTGGAATTTCACAAGGACAGAACAAGAAGCAATGGATGAAAACAAGAGAAGAGAAGCAACCTAGAATTAAGCAGAAACTTCCTAATGGTGAGGAAAATTAACCTGTGTAACAGCTTGCCGTCAAAAGTTGTGAGTGCTTCATCACTAAAGGTCTTTTAAGAAGAGACTGGACAATCACTTCTCTGACATTGTTATAAGGTCTCCTGCTTGAGCAGGGGGTTGGACTAAAAGGCCTCCTTCCAGCTCTATTCTAATTGAACAAGTCTACCCTTTATATACCGTGTTTCCCCGAAAATAAGACCTACCCCAAAAGTAAGACCTAGCACTATTTTCTAAACCTGCCCTAATATAAGACCTACCTCGAAAATAAGACCTAGTGTAAATCTCCAGTTCCAGGAAGACTTTTCAGGGAGCAACTGTGCACCCGCGAAACACTCCCCCCTACACACTCACACCCACTATTTGGCACCCTAAATATATAAGACCTACCCCGAAAATAAGACCTAGTGTGTTTTTGGGAGCCAAAAAAAAATATAAGACAGTGTCTTATTTTCGGGGAAACACGGTATATATGTGGCCCTGTTGAGTGTATGTACATCAGTGTTGGCCCAAGACATTTTACTGTCTGAGATGAATCCCCTTTCCATTCCACATACAAATAGCTGTGGTTGGACATTTGTTCAACATTGACCAAGAAACAATCTTATATTTCATTTGGAGCCATCAAGTGAGTTACAGGACAGTGTTGACTGCATGATACACAGCTTTATTCTTCAGCATAATATTGTTACTTACAACCTACCATCTAATTGCTAGAACTTGCAGCAAATGGAGTGATGCAAAAATGTAATGCTTCAAGACTGGGGTCTACCAGAAAGGTTTTCCCCATAAATTCTGAGTAAAATCTAACAGGTTCTGGAATTCTCTGCTGTCTCACATAGAACTCTTGGGCAAAAAGCAATCAAATGCTCCAAAGATATTTGGCTACTTCCCTTGTAGTTGCTGTACAGTTATTCTAATCATTACTATGATTAACTTGCTAAGCTAGATGCCTGAATCCTGTTTTTTTTCCTTGCATGTATGAGGTATTTTTCCTTGCAAATGAATGGCACTGCCAGATTCTGACAATACAGGCTGCTGTCATTATGTTGTGTCTCTTGCATTTGTGAAATGATGTCTGTTGCTAGCAAATCCACCCTGCTCTTAGAGAAGCCACCAATTTTGAGGAAGAGAATTCAAAAGAGCATGAAAAAGAGAAGGAAAGAATACAGTTTCCTTGCAGCATAGGGCTCGCAGATCAATATTCTGCCATGTCTTTTTTTCTCAATCCCAAGCAAAACTCCTTCTCTCAAAGTCCTGCTTTCAGGAAGTATTTAATAAACTAAATAGGTCTTTACTGACCATTGACAACCATGCTAGATGGCAAAACCTAGAAATATTTCTTTGCTAGAAATTGACTCCCAAAATCAGTGCCTACAAGCTGGAAAAGAAAAAAGAAAAAGAGCTAAGAGTTTTGATAGTTTGCCTTAGCCATTTATTATTTTCATCTTATTAAGTGTTTATGTCTATGCAATATGGAAACAGAACGTCTAAATAAACTGTTATGCCTGTTTATGAAAATCTTTGATATTTCATCGTTCACCCTTTTCTTCAAAATTTGGTTTCCTTCATCAACCCCAGTTTGCTGCACTAGCAACTACAAATCAATGTATTGATGCTATGGCAACCACATTGAAAGCAAAATTACCTGTTAAATGAGCAATTGACTAAAACCTTGTTTTTTCCAGATTCATCTCCTATAAATGTGCTGAATTTTTTTGCTATATTTTTCAACTCGTTATAAAAACCAGCTGTGTGTGGTTAAGTTAGGTTAGGTTAGGTTAGGTTAGGTTAAGTTAGGCTAGGCTAGGCTAGGTTAGGTTAGGTCTAATGAACAGTGTTTCTATAAACACTTTTGAATTTCATGGTAACTGAAATATATAACTATAATAAAACAAACTGAAGGTGCAATCTTTCATATAATGGCAGTTTTCCATGTATTTTTTCTTTACAAAAGGAATTAAAAATACTAGGATTTGGAATAAAAGTTTAGAATCATGTTTCTATAATACTGTAATTCACATAATAATGCTATAAATCACTCTATCACAACATACACTGAACATATAGGTGGGATGTCTTATGAATAAAATATGAAGAAAAAAAACTCTGCTAATTGTAATATGTACAGTTAAATGGAAAATATATGCAGTATATATTCTCAGAATTATCAGACAGTTTTGTGTTAGACAGCTTGGTATTTTTTTTCCACAGTAAGAACATTTTATTTCCTGGGGAGTAGCTATTTAGGAGTTTTGTCTTTTTCTACAATAAAAAAAAGATGAAAAAGCCATCTGAGTACATATATTATTTCACAGTTGTTCTTTAAAAAAATCTATCTTCTAGGTTCATCTGTCATAAAAGTTATGTCGTTTCCCATTTATATTGTCAACTTTTAAAATAAGTTTTCCTGATTTCCCCTCTTCATTTAATTTTATTTCCTGTAGCAGTTACTCAACTTCTTGGTTGCTAAAATAGTTTTAAAGGTTTCATTTTGTAAGGAGTCAATGTACGGAGAACAACTGTAGGTCAGCAGCAAAATGTGTACTTGATAACTTGGAAAAATAACATCACTGTAACATTTCTACTTGATGTTCCTTCAGTAAGGCTTGGATCAATCACTGTCACTCAAATTCTTATGTATGGTGATTTAAGGAAGAGAATTCCATGAAATCCCTTGTTGAGTTTAAACTGATTTGAATCTTACCAGCTGCATCTTAATCACCCTTATTTTTTTTCTTATCAGCCAAGCAATCTGCCATGTTTTAAAAATACATCTGTGTGAAATCAAGGATAAAGAAAAATAGAATAAGAGGAACACTTCTTGGAAAGATAATCCTTGAGATACTGGTGGGCCAATTTACTCCTTCTTTTACAAACACTGTCAAATGGACATTCTTGAAAAAATATAGTACATTGCTATGGCAGAAATGGGGAAATAGACCGTTTCCAGGAGAACTTGCACTGAGAAACACATTACTAAGGAACCCTAAAGCTATTTCCTGGCATCATCTAATCATGTATGTGTTTCTCAAGTGATCCTCCATCTGAGTCCAGTGGAGTTTGGATGTTTCCACAAAAGCCTTTTACATTATTATTTTTCCATCATTTGTTGGAAAAGAAATTGAAATGAAATTTCCATGCAGGAAAAAGAAGGATTGCACCATATTAATGAAATGATGCAGAGAAAATTCCAATTTAAGAGGAGTATGCTCCTTTCTTCCTTTCCAGGAATAATTGACAATATTTACTTTGAATTCTGCATATTTTAATAAATATAATAAAAGTTGGACTAATTTTATTGATTTCTCCTTTGTGAATTATCCCATTATAGATTTATAAGTAAGGCAACCACATTAGACTTCAAACAATGATAGATGCAGGTCTATTCTTAATAACAATGAAATAGTTTTAAAATTTTAGCAGTCAATGTGTAGTTGGGTTTCTGCACAAGTCTTTCTAACATTTTTCTGGAAATCTGAAGGATTTTGTAGTGAAAGTTTCAGTATTCTTGAAACAAGAAGGGGAGACAAAGTTGACAATTGCTATTTACATTCAAAGAAGAGTTGGCTTGGCTTGGTTTTGTGTTGCTATGAACTTGGGCCTTCATATATTCCTCCCCGTGGTCGAGAAACTCATTTTAGCTGCCCTCATATGAGAGTTCAAGAGATTTATCAACACAGCTAAAACCTAAAGAGCAGCCTTTGAACTAAATACGGCTAGAGACTTATGATTTGAATGGGGATGCATGTTGGACTCCTGACACTTACAACAATAGTTTAAGAAAATAACTGCAGAAAACTGCTTCCAATTCAATCAGTAAATGAAACTAAGAGGAAAAATGTAATCATCTGCACTCAATTTTAGCCAAGACCCCAAAGGTTAACAAGCAACACAAATGATATAAAATTTTATTATTGTAAGGCTCAAAAAACCTCTGATTACAACCATTATGAAACAACTACTTGAAAGTATGAAACCAATTAACATTACTTCATATCTAGCTTTAATGGCCTCATGAGTTGTATTTTTGAATGCAGAAGATGCATGGATTTGGAATGCATGGCCAAAGCACGCTTTTTAAACTTTTAGTAATGCCCTAGAGAATTGATGTAAGTGGCAGTTCAAAAATCACTGTTCACAATTAAAAATACATATTCCACCATTGCTCTACTACTAAGCAATGCATATACCATTGCTTAGTAGTAGAGTGTGCATTGTGAATACAGTTAATTGTGGTTTAATTTTCAAATATTTCCAATAAGAATAATTTAAGCAGTATTACAGTTAAAGTTGCCAAGTTTGAGAAACAAATATTTAAATTAATGGTCAAAACTTCTCCTGTTCCTTTTTCAAGAAGTGGGTGCATTCAAAGTATTTGGCAATATTTGAAATAATCAAATAAAATCTTATTCTTTTCTTTGAAGACATTAATATTTTGTTAAAACATAAACCAAGAGTTATTTCAATGATCTTATTATTGTTTATGATTCCTAACTTCAATGGACAAAAGAATTTGAAAAAAATATATTAACATGCAATGGGAAGATAATTCTTTATTCTTTCCCAAACTCCTCCAAACTTCACCTAGTAGATTGGTGCTTGGTTTGGAGAATGACTGCCAGATAAAGTATCAGGAAATTATCTACCAAGTGTTATTTCATCAGAATGCTGTGAGCAGCTCTCTACTTACTATAAGCATTTCCACCCTTACCCAATGATATCAGACATTGAATAATGCTGCACCTGGTCCATTATAATGCAGAAAAGTCAAATAATACTGAGCTCATATCAGTAAAAGTTGGTAGGAAAATAGTTCCTGCAACATGGAAAAGAATGTAAAATTGTACTTCTGCAATGGCATCATTATTTGTGATAAACAATGATACTATTGCAGCATGTTGGATGGAATACTACTTCACTTGGATATAACTCTAGGGATGACCCTAAGGGTCAATTAATCCTAATTCAATCTTGGATCTTCCACATGAACAATATGTACCCTACCCATGACTCTATTTCTGTCTTCACTATTGGAGAAAGATCAGATTCAGATATAAAATAAAATATACAATAATGTACATTATTATAATGTAACAAGATTAAATGACTTCAAGAGAAAAAGAAATGTGTTCTACAAACATAATGGTAGATGCAAACAAAAATATATGTATTGGGAATATGTATTATTAGGCTTGAGTAAATGATTCGAACGAAATGCCTAACAGACACAGAAACACACAGAAAAAGCTTCATTTCAAATCATCCTTTTTCCAGACATGTGGAGCTGTCTTGGAAGCTGCTCCTATATGTTTCTGCATGTGTGAGCAGACATATCCACTTCATTAAAATACCTGTGAATACTGGAAAGATGGTCAGGATAAGTTTTCAAAACAGCTATGCACAGCTGAAAAAAGATACTGATGAATCCAAACAGAAGTGTTTCCTATCCATGCCCACATATTGCAAAAACAATATCTGAATTTCTTGCAAAACCCATGTTATGATTTTCTTTCACTAGAAAATTATCTGGCATAGTAAGTGGTGGGAATGAAGTGATGCTTGCCTCTCGTATGGTGTTTTCTATGACTTACGATTAGTCTTAACAAGTATTTCAGCATCAGACCATGGTACCATTCTTGAAGTAACATTTAAATCCATTGAAGGATACATCTCTCCTCTATATTGTAATAATTGTGTTTTCTGACTTTTAATATTTAGAACAGACAGTTTTACACATGAAATCTTCACCTAAATGGGGGCAAGGAAGAGAAGGGAGAGGAGGGAAGATATTTACCAAGCACATCTGTAGCATTAATAACTCCCAGTTCAATAGGAGTTGCTGCTTTCAGTGTATATGTAGATGGTGTCTGAAGAAGAACACTCGTTTCTCCAAAGGATTGGTTTAGATGTAACTGGCCAATGAAAACTTGTCTCATTTGCTTAACCTGTTTAAAAATATAAACCCGAGTAATTTTTTGTTGGTTCATGTCTAAAAATGGAAAGGATTTGGAAGACAGATAGGGATCATTTACAAAATATGCATGTAAACTGCAGACACAATCCATCATTACAATGTTCAGGTTAATGATATTTCACATGTACCTCAATAAAATTCAAGTTTCATTCAGAGCATGAAAGGCAGTGGTTAGGAGCATGAGTTCATTGCCTAGATATATGCCTATATGTAGACATCTGATTTTGATTTATGTGCAAGCCTAAAAGTCAACAGAATAACAGAATAAGAGTTCAAAAGGACCTTAGAGGTCTTCTAGTCACACTCCCTGCTCAAGCAGGAACCCCTATACCATTTTAGACAAATGGTTGTTCAATCTCTTCTTAAAAACCACCAATGTTGGAGTTCCCACAATTTCTCAAGGCACATTGTTCCACTGATTAATTGTGTTCACTGTCAGGCAATTTCTCCTTGGTTCTAGGTTGGTTCTCTCCTTGATTAGTTTCTGTTCTGTCTCCCCTTCCCTTCCCAGAAGGTAAGGAACTTGGCAGCAACACTCGCACAGAGAGTCACGCTGGCCTGTCTCCAAAAGTCAATTACTACAGCCGATAAGAGTCTTGGCAATCACACACGCTCTGACTGCTGATTTCAGAGCTGACAAGGAATGGACTACTCACTGAGCCAGAAGGGAGGATTTATTCCCAAAGTCCATAAACCAAAGCAGGCACCACAACACAGACAGAATCCTTGGCTTATTCCACACTTTGTCACATACAGAGTTTGCAACGTAGGCACACCCACTTTTATACCTGGTGGGGTGTGGTCCAGCTCAATCTCTGGCCCTCCCACGCCCCCTACGTTGCTGCTGACATTTCTCTCTCCGACGTTGCCTGGGATCAAGCCAGGAATCCTCCTCCTCACTCCCCAGCCATGGCCGTACCAATATGCGTCTCTCAGGCTGTTCCTCTTGGCTTTCCGAAGAAACCTGAGGCATTGCTAGGGAGGAAGGTCCTGGGGAGGAAGGCATTGTCAGGGAGGAAGGTCCTGGAGAGGAAGGTCCTGGGGAGGGAGGCATTGTCAGGGAGGAAGGCCCTGGGGAGAAAGGCATTGCCTGTTCCTCCTCTTCATCATCCAGGTCCTCTTCCTCTGTCAACACAGGCTCAGGAGGCAGGGCCACAACAAGTTTCCATCCATTATTTCTAGGTGCTTTGTAAAATAGATTGACCCATCTTCTTTGTGGCAGCCTCTCAGATATAATAACATCCTTATCATGTCACCCCTAGTCCTTCTTTTCATTAAATTAGACATACCCAATTCTTGCAACCATTCTTCGTATGTTTTAGCCTCCAGTCACTCTTTCCTGCACTCTTTCTAGACTCCTGACATCTTTTTTAGTTGTGGTGACCAAACTGGATGCAATATTCAAAGTGTGATCTTACCAAGGCATTATAAACTATATATTATAAAGGCACTAACACATGATGTGATCTTGATTCTATCTCTTAATGCAACATAGGACTGCATTGGCTTTTTTAGCAGCTGCCAAGATTTGAAATGATATCAGAATGGAAAGATGAGCAAAGAGAATTAAAGACTACTATCTTGTTCATTATTGTGCATACAGTTACAGTCCATTCAGTATTCTCCTCATATTGAAGACTTCAAGCCTTTTCTCCTTGACATATATAAGTATATTAGATATTGAACTAAACTGTTGCTGAGAATTGGGAAACTGTACACACCTCCCTTCTCTCTATCCTTGATTAAGCACCCTAATTCCAAAATTCCAGAAGACAAGGTCTGGGTTGAATAGATTTTTGAGAGACCCACAATTTATTTTACAGATAATGATAAAGCAAGCAGATTGTATTGTGCTTAGTAAGGTAAAGCTTGAACTCCGTATGTTTAGCACAGTCTAATGTTCACATAATCACCAAATGATGGTCCAAAAATCCATTAGAGAGTTAAAGCTCAAAGAACATATTAATATATCTATCATATGGTCACTAGGCAACAGTTGGTAGGTCAATTTCTATTCTCTTATCAGAATAATAATATTATATATCTGGGCTTTATTTTGTGAGCAGTAACATCATGACTGCATTAACACCTGTTCCTGAATATTTTTCATCAGAGGCAATGAAATATAGTTTCACACTTTTAAGCAGTATTCTAAAAATGTTTTTTCTCAATGCTAAATGTCCATGTGTGAGAGATGTGTATAATTTAGAGCTATAATGAACTTGGTTCATACAAATTAGTACTTCAATAGGGTGTTTCTTCTTTAGGATTTTCATTTTTAAATATGTAACACCTATACTGTTGAATTCATAATTTCACAATACCTTCACATTTTTTTTATTCATAAAAAAGCTGCCTACTGAAAAGCTTATTCATAAATTTCCTGTGTGGTCAAAAGAAGAATTTCCTAGAGGAAAATCTTTTTCCTTACCATTTTCTTCAAAGGTCGCTTTACAAGAGCTGGAATTATTCGGTAAGCATTGCAGTGTCCAGATTTAATGAATCCTACATATTTGCTTATTACTCCTTCTTCCATAAACACTGCAACAATAACAATAACAATAAATTATTTCTCTGTATGCATGTATGTCTCTCCTTCTGTGCGTAAAGAGGTTTCCCACCATAATTTGAAACAAGTGAATGGAACAGCTATCATGTACTATGTTCGTGAGAACATGTACATATGGAATATGACTACTACCAAAATGAAATAAGGATGAAGTGTATAAAACTGTCCCTAGTCCTAGACTACTCTTATTTCTCCCATTTCTGTACTATTGATAGAAACATACTGCAAATTCTTCAGTATGTCTGAAATGCATTCTCTATACAGTTACTTAGAATACACGTTTGTTATTTAGTGTTGGATATATCTTTCCCATTTATAAAATTGTTGCTTTGATGGTACAGAACAGAGGAGAGAATCACCCAGGGCTGTCCATGTTAAATAGCCAGAGTTTTGTTTCCAGTGGTTCTAGAAAATCCTATGCCTTTTCTTACATATATAGTCACAATATATAGTTGATATAATATAGGTAATGTAAATTGTTGCCTGTTGCTGGTGTATCTCTCTCCCTGCTTTTTCATTTATTCTGTTTTTGCCAATTAAATGTGTTTCTCACTGTTTGATTATATTTAATAACTGTTCCATTCCAGAAGCAGAACATTTGGGAAAGACTGAAATATTATTTTCTCCTCTGAACCAGGATGATTTGGTAGTACCAAGAGTAGTCCTTAAATTCTCCAGAATAAATCTTCTGGAAGAAAAAGTGGTTTCTGGTTTCAGGGCCAAGCCAAAATCAAAACATCATGACACTCCACTTTGTACATTGCTCTTTATATCAACCTTAACTAAATCAAGTAGGAAGAAAGGGTTGCTTTATGACACAAAAATTGCTTAATGAAATGACTACATGAAATAAATCATATATTTGCTATAACAAAAACAGGGAGACAAGCACTATACTGTTCATTACAAAAGTCTACATGGAAACCAAGGGGAAGAAGCCTTAGAACATTAGGCAGACTGAACAGCTGTGAAGAATACAGGTTTCATGGTACAGGAGTAGTTGCAGACTTTTATTTGATGTACACATACAAGAGCAAAGCTCTAATTTTTTTTATTTTTTTTTAATTGCAGTTATATGCCGCCCTTCTCCGGAGACTCAGGGTGGCTTACAATTTTTTGGGATACAACCCAGTGTGCTCAGCAATAGCCTTCATTCCATTGTATATGCCTGCTTATTACTAAGCGGCATTTTTTTACAAAGTCAGCTTATTGTCCCCAACAATCTTGGGTCCTCAGTTTACCTACCCCGAGAGAATGGAAGGCTGAGTCAACCTTGAGCCTGGTGGGATTCGAGCCTACAGTAATTGTAGACAGCTGGATCTTAAGTGCAGCTGGATCTTAAGTGCAGGCATTTAACAGCCTGAGCCACCAAGGCCCTTGCCTATTGAAGTCAGAGAAGCTATGAATCTGATTTTTCTACACCAGCTGGATTGCTCAGCTTGAGTTGGCACCTAACATTTTTCCATGGCTGGAAAAAAAATAGCAATAATAAATGCAGATGCTTTCCAAATGTAATGTTGCCATTATATGCTCCTTTGTGACTGTTCATTGATGCAAAATGGCTAGGAACTAAAAACCACTCATTATTTAACCTGAATGCATTGGCAACTGACAATAAAATACAGTACTGTAAATATTAAGGTGACATTGAGGCTCAAGTAAATTTTTTCTTTGTAAAGAAATAACTTCATCGGGGATTCTACATTGAATTAACATCATGACTTTCATATAATAGTGGAACACACTCAAATGTTGATGATAATCTTTAGTAATTCACATTTTGCGGAACACATTATTCCCATCTGATAATTATACAAAGAACACTGTGCTTGCTGTGTGTTTTTGAGTTTAACCAAAATCATTTTTTATATGTTCTTTTTTTATGTTGAATCAGAATTGGAAAGGGGAATGGGGACTAGGAAAGATCTCTCTTAAATTACGGTAAATTTCATTTCACAACTAAAGAGTTCTTATGATGTCACTAGTTCCAGTATACTGTACATATATCAGAAACCTATCTTAATAACAAAAAAAATCCAGAAACATATAAAAATGAAGTTGAGATATTCACATATTCTTCATCATTACTTTGAAAATACTAAAAGTAGTTCCTACCATCTAAGTACTACATGATTTGAAAAACTGCCTCTTTGTTCAAATAGGCCATTAAACAGACGATAAGGAACATTGGCGTCATAGACCTAATTCAGTCCAGCAGGACATGCCCTTTGGTCTATTAATGTCTCCCTCAGCTCATTATACAAAGATCCATGCTTTCTGGACTATCACCATGGAATATATGGATAGAATGTTCCTTTGAGGCCTTTTTTTCCTTATTCTGAATGTTCTTTAGGAATGATAGACATAAGGACTGTATAATAGAGATTTCAATCTTGAACTGATTACTTAATAGTAAAATCTCTATTGTATTTCTACTTAATATACACATAAACAGTACAAATTTAACAATGATTAAAATATCATTTTTTTTTACTTTTTGGGTAAGAAATTGAATCTTGAGAGAATTTTTAAAAGAAACTTTTAAAAGGCAACAAAAAGTATAATATGTCAATGATGCAGTTGATGTGTTTTTCATATCATATAATACAATGCAAATTTGGAGAAGTAGCCAAATTAGCTTCACAGGACTGAATTGCAGAATTTCCTGTAAGTATATGAACAGAAGGAAGAGGCCTCACTGCGGAAGTATTTGAAGAACCATTGTGATTTGCAAACCATAATTTATGCCTTAACATTTCATTGAAGTCAGCCAGGCAATTATGGTTTACTTAATAAACTCTGTGTGACTCATACCATGTCTTCACTCACTGTAGGTCCAGGGCACTGCATATATTGGCTTGAAGATACTCTACCCTTTATAAAGTGAAGTCTTCACTACTAAACAATTTACAATGTATTAAGGAGTAAGTCCCATTTAATAAATTAGGGTTTATTTCACAGCAAGCAGACTCCATAGGAAATATAGGATAGATCATCTGGAGAAGGTCAATCTTTATACACTAAGATTCAGCCCCAACTTGATGGCACAAAATTAGTAAATTAAAATTTCAGGTGGAGAAGGCATCTGTATTTTTCCGAGAAATGCCCTCTACAGTTGCAGTCCAATTCTGGGAAAAGTCTATTTTTAAGTAGTTGCAGACAGGTGTTGCAGAACTAACATCAAATTTCTAAATGCAACTGTTGCATCTTTACAATTTGTAGTGACTGTAAAAAGGGAACAAAGAATATTATTTATAGGGTTTTAGTCTTTTACTACTACATCAGTCTTTGTAAGCTGAACCCTGCCACAAATCTTCATTTTATGTCCTGGTTTCAGCTACCCCAAATCACAGGTCCTTCAGATTTGGAGGACACAGACATCCATAAAGTCTGTAAAAGGGACAGCATGCAACATGGGAAGATATGGAGGAAGTTCACATGCCTTTATTAACCAAGTTTTATTGTTCAATGTATTATGCAAGCACAGCTCATATCTCTTTGTTCACCTCTTCTATCAAGGTTGCTTTCAGATAAAATTAACTCTATGCCAATGGAGGTAGCTGCATATAAACCAAGGTACATTTCAAATATTTGGAAGACAGGTTTTTTTTCTGGAGCCAAAACTCAGCGCTAAGTCCTCTATTTATTTATTTATTTTTGAACAAAGGACTGCCTGCTGGGAAATTTAGCGATGAATTTTGCTGGCATGGTGAATGTTGCCACTTGTGTAAAGGCTTATCTTCAAACCACAGTATGGATGGAGATTGAGAAACATTGATTGCATTTAGAATCATGTCTATCTTAAAAAAATGTTTCAATAGAAGAGAATATATGTAGCTCAGGATTGACTTGGTGCTTCCTAAACTTGGTTTTGGGGTTTGTTTGGTTTTTTTGTAGATGTTTCATTACCAAATTAAGTAACATCATCACTGCAAGTTCATCAGCAAATATGCAATGATTATGTACTAAGTTTAGTAACAAAATGCCTGTAAGCAAACAATCAAGCTCAAAAATTTATTTTCAACAATGGCAGCAGTGTTACAGTTTACTGGTTGTTGGCAGCAGTTTACTAGTTCCATCTACTGTGCAAGTGAAATGAAATAATTACCAGAAATACTTCTTAATAGGTTTCCTCATATTTCTCTTCGTTTTTTCCCTGTGGTTTGTTTCTAAAATATTCTTTTACTGTGTTCTGTGTCCAGTAGAATTATATATGATCATTTAGATTGGAACTATCCACCAATTTTAGATACTGTATATACTTGAATGCTCTAACTTTTCTATACCCTGAAGATATGAGAAGTTTCAGCGATACCAAATTATATTCAGAAAAATTGGTTTGTAATGTGTATGCCTTCAAAAGCACTGGACCAGGACATGGGATTTTGTGAATCACTTAAATTTACTTAAGTGATGACTAAGCTTTCTACTGACCCTGTGCACAAGAATGAGTTTCAGTACTTTCAAACCACATATTCATACATATATATGAGAAGCATCAAAGAAGTCAACAGGTAGATGAATACCCTTTCTGAATAATAAAGAAAAGGAGACAGGATTTGCATTTCATAGAATTAAGAATTCCAGCTGCTTCAAAGTGGAGAATTCATGGTTATTATAGCTTATCATGAAAATAAGAGACAGGAGTAAAATTGTTTAAATAGCTTTTTACATGTAAAAGCCAATGGGGAGCAAATATGGGTGTTGTAACATTTAGCTATCAACTGAGGTAATATGTAATCAGTCCGCATGCCTGAACATATCAAGGGTAATGTCTTTGCCACCAAGATTCTCTTCTTATTATATCAATATGAAAGGATTTTAATTATAGCAAAAAAAGGAGAGTAGTTTGACTGTATTTAAATTTAGTGTTTCACCTTTAAAGTATATATTTTGAAAATTGTATATTATAAGACTCCTGTGATAAAAACACAACTGAGCAGACATACTTCTTGACACTTCTCCCGGTGTCAAGGTGTGCTGGAGGCATAGCTGATGGTGATGATGGTGGTAGTGGTGGTGGTGATGATGGTGATGATGATGATGATGATGACCTCTAGATGACCTAGGTCAGGGGTGTCAAACTCGATTTCATTGAGGGCCGCATCAGGGTTCATTTGACCTCAGGGGGTCGGGTGGGCATGGCTAAGATGAGCATGGTCAGCTCAATGTCACTTGTGTCAGGGGCGCCTGTGGTGGCCTGAGCACTCTGCCTGTGAAAATAGAACTTGGGAGGGCCAAGCTCCATTTTTTGCTGGCAGAGGCACATGGGTTGGTTCTTTACTGCTTCCAGGGCAGCCGCACAGACACACCTAAGCACCTCATGGGTTAGATACAGCCCAGGGGCCTCGAGTTTGACACCTCTGACCTAATTTATTTGGTGGCCACTAAGAGGCAGCATGTTCAAAACTGACTTTAGCCTTCAATAAGTTCATGGGAGCTCACTGAGATATAATACAAGGGTGCCTTTGCGATTATCAGATTATTAATGTAGCTCAGGAGTATTTGCACAATAGGCATTTTGATAATGTAGAAGATTCTCACAGAGAAAAGGGTAGGGACTGGGCTCACAAGTCATGTGTATTTACTAGCCAAATTATATGGCCATCTATTTCTGAAGGGTGAAGAACAATCAGATAAAAACAACAAATAAAAACAAAAATATTAAATGTATAATCCATATTAAGAAACATCACAAAAGCTAGAAATGCAAACTCTAGGCAAGGAGGATAACATGGCCATCTCATCAGTGCAGTCTCTGTTTACCTGAGAGGCCCAGGGAATCTGAGAACATAAGCAGGTTTCAAGGATTTTTTGAATTAATGAAACATATGGAGTCAATCTAATTTTGGGAGGAAGAGTATTCCATAAAGCAAGCACCATGGCAGGAAAGATACATCTCCTAGGACCCAACAAATGAAAGTCCCTGTTAGTACCTGCAATATACATACTCTGCAAGATCTCATGTTATTATTTGCTCTGTCAAGATTTCCTAAATCTTAACCTCATTTGCAAGGCTTCATATAACCTAACTGACTGACTGACTGACTGATTGATTATGTGCCATCATTATCAACTCTTAGAAGACATATAAATTATCTACATGGCAATTTGTTCCCAAAAGCAGTCTTACATGATAATGAAAAGACTGAAGGTTTTCATGGTGAATAGAGGGGAGCAGGGGAAGCAAGTACCGTGTTTAATTGTGTAGCAAAAGAACATATAATGCACAAAAATGCATCAATGAGTAGATAAGTTTTGTTTTTTTAAAATCTACAGCATTTTGCATATATTCAAAGCTGAGTTTTTATAATTTAGACTTGATGAGTCAAATATTCAACAATCAGTTTAATCAATTACATTTTTCCGAAGCTTGTCTTGGTATTATTTGAATTGTCTTTATAGACATCTTCAAATTATAATAAATTCCTCACTAGTTTTTTATTTTAATACAATTTTACATTTAGTCTCCTGTATATGCCATATTATTGTAAATAGTATTTCTTTTAAGGCAGTTAATAGTCAATAAATAAAACAAATAAAAATCACTGAGCCTTGTCTTAATGAAAATATTCTATTTTGAGAACCACATGAAAACTATTTCCAAAGAAAATTATTCATTTTCTTTATGAAATACATTGCGGATATTGTTTCTGTGTTCTGTATCACTATATATTCTGTTCACTGTGTGTAGGAAATTATACATTACAATCATTAATGAAAACAATGGCATTCTAGAATATTTTAAAAAGTCATGAATGAAAAGGAAATCCATAGCAATAGAAAGAAGACAAGAATTAATATTTACAAAAATAATAGCTAATATTTCAAAACATCATACTACATTCTAACATCCATAATCTACTAAAATGAAACATAATCCTCACTCTATCCCCCACTCCCAATGCACAAAAGTAACTCACTAGAGGCTTTTGGGAACTTTTCAAAGTAATTCATGGTAACAAAAGTGATCAGTGTATGCTATTTGCCTTAAATAAGCTGGTTGATTTTTTTTCTGGAGAAAACTCACATGCCTATTTATTTTGCAAGAATAAAATTGGCCCAGCAAATCAAGCCACTGTGATTTAATTATTTGAGATGCACATCAGTCATGTGGGACTTGGGTTCTCTTCCTTATTTCATACCAGCTTCTCCTAGCAAAAGTTGTCACCATCAAAGTTCTATATGGCTAAAGGCTTTATTTTCCAAGGGACCACTATTTTCGGCATTAATTGTAACCAGAATGAATAGAATCAATTTTCTTCAAGTCCCATGTTTATATGACTACCATCTCATAGTGTCAATCTTCCTAGGTAAACCAGAAGAAACACGACTAGATGAGCTAATTCTACTTTATTATAAGGCTACATTAATGGAATTATGCAAGTCTGAAGGTACATATCTCACACCATCAGTTTTAATTTCCTGATCCATTATGGTGAGTCCTTTCTATATTTCTTTCTCCAACTGTTAAGCTACTGGAGGCTTCCCCTTCTCTTCTCTGACTGTGCACTAGACAGCATCTCTTCCCATTGTCCTTCAAGGTCATTTTCACATACATTACATACAGGGCTTTGAAAGTAGGTTTTGTCAGTAGTGATCCCCAGTTTTGAATTCCTATCCTATGGAGATTTCATCAGTTTCATTCCTCCTGGGCTTTAGGAAAGACTCACTTCTTTCATTGAACACATGAAGGAAGGGATGCTCCAATGGAAGTAGAATTGCAACCACAAAATTATATCAATGATTCCATTTTTTAAAAATGAATAAATTTTGAATTTCTTCTTTTTTATGAATGTATTATTTTATTGGATGGAGAGAATCTAGAGACTTTGGTGATTGGATGGGGTACAAATAGGATAGATAGATTAGATGATAGATAGATAGATAGATAGATAGATAGATAGATAGATAGATAGATTTATATACCACTTCACAGTCAGAAAGTCAGCATATTGTGGCTAACAATCTGGGCCCTCATTTTACAGACCACAGAAGGAAGAAAGGCTGAGTCAACCTTGACCCTGGTGAGATTTGAACTGATGAATTGCAGGCAGCCAGCGGGCAGCAGAAGTAGCCATTCTAACCACTGGTCCACTGCGGTTAGGTAGGTAGGTAGGCAGATGATAGATAGATAGATAGATAGATAGATAGATAGATAGATAGATAGATAGATGATGGATGGATGGATGATAGAGTTTTAAAGATTCTCTTTTGAAAATCACTTAGCACTATTCATCTTTTAGTCATGCAATAAATCATGCTGTATTAGTTACACTCTATATGACATGAGGTCCTTTAAGAGTCAGATCCAAGCAGCTAACTTTCATTAGGCTAAATCTGATTCCTGGGAGATTTACAATAAAGCAGCTCTCCCAATTAAGCAGAGTGAAGCAAAGTAATATTTTACAGTTATGCAGCACCTTTCACCCCAAAACATTTCTGCAAATTAAAGATACACAATAATTGATGCATTTGTGGAAGTGTTTTCATACAAAACACATACTAGAAAAGGGTGGGGGGATTAAACCATAGCAATATGTCAGATACCTGTTGCTAAATTTCACAACATGGATTTGTAAATTTCCAAGTGAGACCATGAAATTCTGTGCTATGTGAACTTAGTAGAAAAATATTGAATAAGATATTAAATTTGTTTTCTTAATTTTTTTTCCAGAACGTTTAATATAAATACAAAATACCTGGGCTGAATATATTTCAAAACTTCATTGTTGGGCCAGTATTTATCTTTAGAACACATATTACGTTCTAGATTCTTTAAATCCATCTTTTCCAACATTGATTTCTCAAATAGTCTTGGTCTACTGATTTCGTAATTCCTGATATCTGGTATTGATAGTAATGACTCTCTATACCATGTTCGAAGGACCAAAAACAGGTTTATATCATTTTTGTTGCATCTATTTTGGCTTTAGCATAAGCTAGAATTTACTGTTATATTTGAATTGACATTATGATGGTTTACCTAACTATATACAGCTTTCAAAGCAGTCTGAAAACAAAGATTAAATAATATTTGCAGTTCTAGTTGTAAGAAAAAAGGAAATCTGTTTGAAGATTCAGAACTAATACTAAGAGTTATTGAAAAATGGAATATAACTCGCAGTGGTCCATCACATTGGCCCTGTCAAGTGCAGTTACATTGGTCTATGAGATCTCAGTTTCAAATCTATAGTTCTTGTTGCTTTATTCAGTCTAACATTTCTTGCAAATCATTTATGTTTTCAGCCATTTATGTTTTATGGATGAATTATTTCCATCTGGTACCTCTCTCATCATACTGGCAAATCCTTAGTTGTGCAAAACATTCCATAATTTAAACCTATTCACCTTATGTGATTTGTCTCATTAACAAATGTACAATCAACTTTCTTTTTAATGTTCATATATGTTGTCTGTAATTTGTTACAGAATAATAAAATCCAATTCATATTACCAGGAAAGATAATAGATTCCTACTAGAAAATTAGAAATAAGATTGACATGTGAAAATACATATGAACATATGAAGAATGGTTGCAGGAACTGGGCATGGCTAGTCTAGTGAAGAGAAGTACCAGGGGAGACATGATAGCAGTGTTCCAATATTTGAGGGGCTATCACACAGACGAAGGGGTCAATCTATTTTCCAAAGTACCTGAAGGCCAGACAATGAATAATGGATGGAAACTGATCAAGAAGAGATTCAACCTAGAAATAAGGATAAATTTTCTGACAGTGAGAACGATCAACCAATGGAACAGCTTGACTTCAGATGTTGTGGGAGCTTCATCACTGGAAGCTTTCAAGAAGAGACTGGACAGGCATCTGTCCGAAATTGTATAGGGTGGGACTAGATGACTTACAGGATCCCTTCCGACTCTGTTATTCTATTCTATTCTAAATCCAGATAAAGACCAGATGTGATTAAACCAATTATATGTGCTAATCCTTTTCTGGATTCAAAAGAACTTTTGAGAGATCAACGCATAAACATGCAGTAATAATGTAAAGGTCTCTCATTAAAACTGAGAGAAAGGTCCCTAATAGCAAGTGTCTGTGTCCTGGAAATATACTTTGAAAATTAAATTAAATGTTTTTTTAGCAAACATCTATTATTTGATTAATAATGGAATTGCTGGCTTGGGAGAATTACATTCAGAAAGGCAAATAGAGAGATAGAATCTCAACAGTACAGAGAAATAAAACTTAATGATACAATCTTTACTTTTATTTTTTAGCACTTTTGAAACTCAATTTCCCTTAGCATTGATGACTTCAGTCTTTCTGGGGTTGTTGTTGTGTTGCTCACTTTTTAAGGTTAAAGAGATTCAGTCTGACATGCCTGTTTTAACAAGGGTATCACTCAAGTTTGTTTTCCCAGGATAGTTCTTCAGAGGACCAAAATATGCTACATGTAGTCCTCAAGTTACAACCGTTTGTTTAGTGACTGTTCAAACTTACAACAGCACTGAAAAAAGTGACTTATGACCATTTTTCACACTTATGACCATTGCAGCAGCCCCATGGTCATGTGACCAAAATTCAGATGCTTGGCAACTGACTCATATTTATGACGGTTGCAGTGTCCTGGGGTCTTGTGATCACCTTTTGTTGCCTTCTTACAAGCAAAGTCAATGGGGAAACCAGATTCACTTAACAACCATATTACTAACTTAACAACTGCAGGGATTCATTTAACAACTCTGACAAGAAATGTTATAAAGTGGAAATAATCTCAGTTAATAACTGTCTCACTTATCAACATACATTTTGGGCTCAGTTGTGGTGGTAAGTCGAGGAATACTTGTATTCTGCTGCTTCAGACTAGTTTTATTTTAGTGAGAGATTTCCACATTCTTACTGCATGTTGATGCATCGGTGTCACAAAAGATTTTTGCATGACGATCACGGGGGAAACACAACATTTCAGTGTTCGATAATGTGAGATCAGGAGATCCATTTTATTTGATATAACTATTTAATAACTATTAAATGCAGAGATGGTAGTCAGCCAATTCTGGCAGGTTCTGGAGAACCGGTAGCAGAAATTTTGAGTAGTTTGGAGAACCGGGAAATGCCACCTCTGCAATGAGAATTAGAACATTAAAAACTTACAAAGAACCAGAAAAAAAGGATGCCATTGTAAAATTCTATGAAATTCATCAGACATTAATTTCTAATACTTATTTGAACAAAGACTTGCTTAGCCTTAACAAATCTGTGTTCCAGAAGTTAATGGAAGGAATTGAAAATTATGATTTTAACAAGATCAGCCAAAAAAGTAATTATATAAATTATTTGAAAAACAAAAGTATTGTATGAAATTTAGCATTTAAAAAAAATCCCTTTTATCAGCTAACACTGTTAAGTATTGGGAAATACACTGTGAGACAATTAGATAATCAAACTGAAAAACAGTCATGGCAAAAAAATGGATTATAAGCATTTTAAAATAATTAATTAAAGATATTGTTCATTTTTATCTTTCATTCTAGATTTATCTCTCATTCTGGATACTTAGAATCCTTGTTCAGTCATATGAAAATGCCATATTTTATTTCTGCATACATACATAAATACTGAGAGAGATTGCTAAAGATACAGATGATGCCAAAAGAAAATTACTATTAAAAGGACAATTTTTATTTAATTTCTTCCATTTCCCTATAATCAATTCAAGAAAACATAAAAGAGTGTTATTTCACTGCACATTTTCCATTCCCAACTCATTATTGATTACATGTGAAAAATTACATAATCAATTTATTTTTTTCATGTAACTTATTATTACAATCACAAGAAGAAAGAATTGGATTCTGGATTACATATTTGGTAGCGAACCAATAGTTATAGGCATTTGGAGTTGTTTAAATATGACCTGGGAAAGGCTTATTTGTCCAGTTTTCTACATTTTGGAAATTATCCCAAAGGTGCTTTTTCAAGAGGCAACTGGACTTTCTGGTTTTCATTGAAGATGTTTCGCTTCTCATCCAAGAAGCTTTTTCAACTCTGGCAGAGCTGAAGAAGCTTTTTGGATGAGAAGTGAAACATCTTCAAAGAAAAACCAGGAAGTCCAGTTGCCTCTTGAACAAGTACCTTTGGGACATCCATGACCATAGAGAATCTCCATAGAGATTCTGGAAATTAATTAATCCTAGGGATGTCATGTGGGAGAAATATTAGATTCATGGAGAATTGAATACATTAATCTGAAATAAAAAATTAAACAGTTTTGTAAATAACTTCTTGCATATAATGGAAGTGTGTATCCCATCCACTTTTTTAAAGTACAGCCCCTTGTACATCATTTTAAAGGTTCCCGCTTAGGTCATGATCTTGATATGGATATCAATAGGGATGCTGATATGCATATTAAATTATACTCACCATAGTCTGGTGGAAACTTCCTCCATTTTAACTGAGCAGTTAACTTAAATATAAATATCAGCGGCCAGTTTTGATAATATGGACAGCCACGGATTACTTCTTCTTTGGCCTGCAGTTCATGTTTTGCTATTTCCTGAAGAACAGTTTCAGTTTTAGATAGCAGTAAAAGCAGTAATATTGTAAGAAAAAGAGAACAGATGTAAAGAACAGACAGGTAGGATTCCTAGAATGAATCAAGTATGGAAGGAATCAATGAAATAATTTCATTCTAATCAATATATTAATACATATTGATTAGAATGAAATTATTTAGATTTAGTTGAATTAGAAAAGTAGCTGTGTGAAACTGTGCTTAGATACATTGATTATTGGGTAACATAAGCCAGTCTGTGCCATGATTGATTGAAACATATAAAGCAGATATAATCCTGCCTTCATTCAAATGCATTAGATTACAAGTCCCAAAATCCCCATCAAACAACTTAGAAATTCTGGAAGTTGAAGTTCACATGGGAATAGTTATGATGCAGCATTTTAATGGTCATAATACTTAGGTAGTATTTGGACTCAGAATGATGCAATGGTGTAGCTGACATGAATGTTGGTTTCATATAGAAGTATGTGGAGGGAATGCATCTATTAGAACAGAAATAAATTGTAACTGGTTTGATTTTTCCAGGTCTACATCAAACAGAGGGTTCTGCAATGTTAATCAAAGGGCAATTGCTCCAATTTAATACAAATGCAGTTGGGTATGTTAATAAGGCAATGGAAATGCAAATAATAGTGTGAATTTAAAAATTTAGTCAGTGCTTATTTAAGTCTGAGATAGTAAGAGGACAATAGTGTATTGTGAAACAATGATTTTAGCAACATTATTGGCAACCATTGCTAGTTCCTTCAGAGGTGAAACCCATTCAAAAGGGGCTTAACTTAAGTACCATCATATCCTCCAAACTCCTTCAACCAGCCCCAAGCCAAATTTACCTATTGGGGTATGTAAGAGACACTAGAAAACTACAAGACAATAAAGTCTAGAATACTACCTACCCATGTTTTCCCAAAAATAAGAACCTGTCGTACATTTTTTGCTACCAAAAAAAGGTACCAGGTCTTATTTTGGGGGGAGGTCATCCATTGACTCACCTCACTTGCATGCATGGACCTGGCCTCATTTTTGCTGTCAGAGGCCTTCAGGAACTTCTTCTTTTGCAGCCGGCAAGGCTTTCCTGAAGGCCTCTGCAGCCAATAACAGAGCTCCAGATAGAACCAGAGCTCTGTTATCAGCTGCAGAGGACTTCAGGAAAGCCTTGCCAGACTTGCCGGCTGCAGAAGAAATGGACTGGTAAGGCAGGTGTTGAGGTGTGCGAGGTGTGGCTGCAACTGTCCGAAGGCAAGTAGTAGGGCAGCTCTACCCCACCCCCATCCCCACCTTAGCTTAATTTTTACCCATGCACCCTGGAGTGGGAGGGGTCTTAATTAGGGATTATTTTGGGGGTTAGGGCTTATATTGGGTGCACATGTAAAAATCAAGCTAGGACTTACTTTTAGGGTAGATCATATTTTCGAGGAAACACAGTACATATCTGGAGTTACCAAGTTGGAAAAATCTGGCCCTTATTAATTAATTAGGGCCATTGATGAATGTTGGAAAGTATGGAGATATCAGAGTATGTCCTCAGCATCATTGCTGAAGAATCTAGTCCAATCATTTCAGCTCCCTCATCAGATATGTTTGGGAAAAGTAGATGTGTTGGTGATTAAAGCTCTGGAATAAGTAAGGAGAGAAGACACTGATTGAATTGGTTTCTTTAAATTAATGAAGCCTCTCTTGGAACTGAAAATGAATAAGCTCATTTATGCTGTGCGTTTTTAAAATGAGGCTCAGGGAAGCTTCCCCTTTACCAGTTCAATCAGGATTCTTTGGGTGAAAGTAATTGACTCTTTATCCAGCCTTTTTTCTAGTGGATGGGAGCCTGGAAAGTATGATAAAAGAATGTTTTAATTTTCACCACCTTATCAGTCATTCAAACATGTTTATTAGGGGGCTGCTTCCTTAGCATCCAATTTCTGACTACCAAAAATAGGAATGTAGCATCAATTGTCCAGGATCTGCTCATATCTCTCTTGGGGTATTCAAGTACTTCATAAAATAATAAAAAAAAACTGAATACAATATTTTAAGTATAAGAAGATGCATTTTAAATTTAAGGAGCTTATAACAGCTTAGTTGTTTTTTTAATTGCTTTTTCTTTTTCTGACTCTCTCTCTCCTTGTCTGTGGCTGGAAAAAAAAATAAAGGAGAAAATTGAGTGCCGAGCTGTTGCATTGTGCTTTGTTTCATGGGTTACCCTCATGATTTTATTCAAAGGGGAAAATGCAAAACAAGTTTAAGCAGATAAGTAACTATAAGAAGCCATAGCATTCTGGAGTGGCAAAATGCTAGAGGCCCTGTGCTGAAAACACTGAGAACAGAAGATCAGCAAGAATGGGCGATCCACAGGTTCTTCATTCTTATGAAAAATGCTTACCTCTTTTACCCTTAAGTAACTGATGGATGGAATTTTGATAAAATCACAGTTTTCTTCTGTAAGAACACTAAGTACATCGTGTTTCATCTTTGAAGGGAGTGGTACCAAAGTCCCAAAACAGCACCCTACACCAAACTTCCAAAATAATTAAAAAGAAATAATAGGAATTAATATTTAACATTCGTTTATGTTTTACACAATTATAAAAATATACATTAGTATTATATACTGTATTTTATCAGTTCTGCAACTTGTTGCAGGCAAAACAATAACATATACCCTGGATGTTTACCCTTGTGATGACGGTTGTATAAAATCACTGAAATGTTCCACAATAGTGATGAATGGCTTGAACAAAATCAAGGCAGCACTTTGCAGGGATGGGGTTTAGTCATTTCTGCCCCTGGAATTTCCCTCCTGAAAACAACAGAACACATCAGGGATGGATCTACAACAACTTGCTGTGGGCAACCCACCACAGCAATTTTACCATGGCCAACTCACTATGGAAGACAACTTGCCATGGATAATTCCACATGGGATAATTAAACATAATAAATATTATCTGTCACTGTTTCTTTTACATTGTTTCCATTGACAAAAATGGAACTAATGTCAAAGAAACAGTGATGGATAACATTTATCATGTTGAGTTATCCCACTAGAATTGTCCGCAGCAAATTGTCCTGCAGCAAGTTGGCTGCAGTGAGATGGCCGTGGAGAGATGGTTGTGAAAAGTTGGCTGTGGTGAATTGTCCCATTCCAAAAGGGACTGCTTAATGAAAGATAATCCTGTCCATCCTATCTGGACTTTTAAAGGTAACCTATTTAAGGGCCTACTCTGATAAAGGAAAGAGCAATGAAGGCAGCCATATCAGATAGTTGCTCCCATATGACAGGTGAAACTTGAAAAATTAGAATATCATACAAAAGTTCATTTATTTCAGTAATGCAACTTAAAAGGTGAAACTAATATATGAGATAGACTCATTACATGCAAAGCAAGATAGGTCAAGCCATGATTTGTCATAATTGTGATGATTATGGCTTACAGCTCATGAAAACCCCAAATCCACAATCTCAGAAAATTAGAATATTGTGAAAAGATGCAATATTCTAGGCTCAAAGTGTCCCACTCTAATCAGCTAATTAAGCCATAACACCTGCAAAGGGTTCCCGAGCCCTTAAATGGTCTCTCAGTCTGCTTCAGTAGGAATCACAATCATGGGAAAGACTGCTGACCCAACAGTTGTGCAGAAAACCATCACTGACACCCTCCATAAGGAGGGAAAGCCTCAAAAGGTAATTGCAAAAGAAGTTGGATGTTCCCAAAGTGCTGTATCAAAGCACATTAATAGAAAGTTATGTGGAAGGGAAAAATGTGGAAGAAAAAGGAGCACAAGCAGCAGGGATAACCGCAGCCTAGAGAGGATTGTCAGGAAAAGGCCATTCAAAAGTGTTGGGGACCTTCACAAGGAGTGGACTGAGGTTGGAGTCAATGCATCAAGAGCCTGGACATGGGCTTCAAATGTCATCAGAAGCGTCTTACCTGGGCTAAAGAAAAACAGACCTGGTCTGTTGCTCAGTGGTCCAAAGTCCTCTTTTCTGATGAGAGCAACTTTTGCATCTCATTTGGAAACCAAGGACCCAGAGTCTGGAGGAAGAATGGAGAAACGCACACTGCAAAATGCTTGAAGTCCAGTGTGAAGTTTCCAGAGTCTGTGTTGATTTGGGGAGCCATGTCATCTGCTGGTGTTGGTCCACTGTGCTTCATTAAGTCCAGGGTCAATGCAGCCATCTACCAGGAGATTTTGGAGCACTTCATGCTTCCTTCCGCAGACGAGCTTTATGGGGATGCTGACTTCATTTTCCAGCAAGACTTGGCACTTGCCCACACTGCCAAAAGCACCAAAATCTGGTTCAATGACTGTGGGATTATTGTGCTTGATTGGCCAGCAAACTCGCCTGACCTGAACCCCATAGAGAATCTATGGGGCATTGCCAAGAGAAAGATGAGAAACATGAGACCAAACAATGCAGAAGAGCTGAAGGCCGCTATTGAAGCATCCTGGTCTTCCATAACACCTCAGCAGTGCCACAGGCTAGCTTCCATGCCACACCAGATTGAGCTGCAGCAAATAAAAACCAAGTATGTATATGCACATGCTTATATTCTAATTTCAGAGGTCTGATTGCTATTACAATCCTTGTTTTATTGATTTCATGTAACCTGTTCTAATTTTCTGAGATTGTGGATTTGGGGTTTTCATGAGCTGTAAACCATAATCATCACAATTATGACAAATCATGGCTTGAACTATCTTGTTTTGCATGTAATGAGTCTATCTCATATACTAGTTTCACCTTTTGCATGATATTCTAATTTTTTGAGTTTCACCTGTACAGGACACACTGTTCCCAAATGCATAAAGTACTTATTTCCTTCTTATTTCAGAAAACCCTGAAAATGGTGTATAGTACAATCTACATTGTCTGTAAGTGGAGAAGTATATAAATGCTGTGAAATAAATAAATATTAAGCAAACTAATTACCATTAGGCCATAAGTTAATGTTCTCAGGCTCCCTGAAGCTAATTCCAGATGGATGTAGCTATAAACACCATTTGAAGAATGGAGTAGAAAATTGCTTTCTTGCTTTGGTCCATTTCAATTGTAAATATATCCTTACCAGAAGAAAGAAACTAAACCCACAGAACAAATCAGGCTGGTTTTTATTGTTCATCCCCAATTAAAATGTATTCTTGAATAGTGACCTTTCTCAGAGAAGATTGCAGACATGCTTTTAGAGCCATATTCTCTACAGTCAAATCACTTTCAAAACAAGAAGAGACAAAAATTCAAATGTTGCTGTTGCTTAGAATGTCAAATTCATTTAAAGCTGAATCATGTCTCTAATATTTTTGTATAGAGTATGTTTTTTTCTAATATTGAATTAATTTTCAGATTTTTCATCATTTACCTGTGTTTAACTGGTTTACAGTGTTTATTTTCAGGCTTCATTCTCATTCTGCATATTATAAAGATGCAGACCCTGCCATTTAACTAAAATAGATTATATTGACTCCAAATACTTTAACTATTTGCCTATATGCTCATATGATTAATTTTATTAACAAATACAAGAAAAAGCTGTTTGCATAAGTTGGATGCATGCATGTGCATGATAGGTTGTAGCAATGTATCAAAAACAGTCTGTCTCAAGGGATCTAAAAATGTATAATTGAACCACTTATACTGAAATGAACTAATGCCATATGCCCTCAAGGAATCCAAAAATCATTTGCTAATAAGAATCAAAAAAGTTCAGTGGACATGACAGTTGACTTTGAAATTTGCACAATCAAGATTATAGAACTGACAAATGAAGTTGTTTTTATAAAATCCTTCAACTGCAACCAGAACTTATATTGATTGGTGAGCATAATAAATATGTTGAAGTTAATTTGCATTGGGTTAAGATTCTGATATTTATTGAATGTATGCCCCAAATGAAAATAAAGCAATGTTCTACAAAGGACTTATGGACAGACTGATGGGTTTTCTTATGAAAAATGGTGTCTAATGGAAGATTAGAATGGAGTGATCTCTCCACAAGTAGACAGAACTTCTGAGAAAAATATTAATTACACAAGATTTACACCAGTTTTTAGTTTACTTTGATGAACAATTTCAAGCTTGTTGATGCATGGATACATAAAATGGCATGAATGTACTTAACTTTTCTGATCATATAAATTTTCTTAATTAATTAAGAAAAAATCTTTTCAGATAATAACCCAATTAGTTTAATCTTTAAGGAAAACCCAGTTATTTCAGATAGAGGTTGAATGAAACACTGTTACTGAAGGAAGTAATATTGGAGGACTATAAAAAAAACTTAAATAGTTTTTTATGGAAATAATCTTAAGATACAAATGTAAGAATGATTTGGAACACAAGCTTACTTTATACAACATAATAGTGAACTCAAAAGAAGAGGTAAGAACATACAAGCTATATTGATTGAGAAAAAAAGAAGAATAAAAGAAGGCAAATATTTTTCAACAAATTAAGCTTGGGGACAGTTATCAATTTTAACACTAAGATAATGTATTATGCAAAACAAAAGATTTGAGTTTGCAAATAAACCAATTTTCGTAATTTGTCATTCAAATTATGAAGATATTATTGAAACTAAAGGAAGGAGATACTGTAATAACAGACAATATGTGCATGCAAAAATTATTTCATAAATTTTATCCCATTTTATACAAAGGAGAAAAAATTTCCATGGAGAAAATAAATGAATATTTAAAGAAAGAAAATGTATTGAAGATTACAGAGAAACAGAAACAGATTATGAATGGACTCATAACAATAAAGGAAGTTTGTAAAGCTATAAAAAAGACTAAAACAATGAAAAATATCTGGTCCATATTGCCTGGACCAGATGGATTATTGGCATCTTACTATAAATACTTTGTGGATTAACTTTTACAACCTTTACAAAATATAATGAATTCTACCTTCCAGAAGGAAAGATATCAGAAAGGGGAGGGGGAAGGCTAATATAACATTAATACTTAAAGAGGGGCAAGATATGACTTCAACAAGAAACTATTGACTGATATCATTATTGAATAATAATTATAAGTTTTTTATAATGATTGTGGCTGAAAGGTGAAAGGTTCAAAATAATTTTGAAAGAATTTATCCATGAGATATCAATGGGAGTTTTTACCTAAAAGGCAGTTAAGGAATAATGTTATAAATGGGTTAGCCATTTGGGAATATTTGAAGCGACTTGATGAACACCAAGTCACACTGATTTTCTTAGAGACAGAGAAGGCCTTTGACAATTTGAACTTGGTCTTTCCTTTTAAAGTTTTGGAAGATATTAATTTTTGAGAGAATGGTACTAAGTGGGTAAGATCAAAATAGTCTTCAATAAATGGTCTTAGTGTAGTTTTATTGTCAATTTTTCAAGGACATATAAAATGGTGCAATTAAAAACAAGATATTTAATTGTTGTTAGTGCCACAGTATTTTTTTCTCCTCTTTAGTCATGTCTAATTTTTAGAAAATGCCTGGACAAGTCCCTGCAGTTTTCTTGGCAAGATTATTCAGAAGTCATTTGCCATTGCATCCTTCCTAGGACTGAGAGAAAGTGACTGGCTCAAGGTCATCCAACTGACTTTGTGCCTAAAATGGGATTAGAGCTCATGATCTCCTGGATTCTAGTCTCAATTACTACACCAAGCCAGCTCTTAATGCCAGAATTAATGTAGCAAAATATTGCAAAACTAAATTACAATTATTTTTCAATCAGTAGTATTCATAAGGTCTTATAGAAAGGTGCATTTGCTTTACAGTTACAATAGATGCACCCTAGCATGCTCAGAAATACATTTTTCTGACTTCCAATTTGATGTTGCAGTGGAATCAGACACAAAAAGTGGATCTCTGCAAACCCACACCAAATCCTCCCGGGGGGCTAAAGTCACCCTGTAGGGGTGACAAATAAAGGAGGGGCACCCTGCAAGTTGCAGAGAGCAACGGCTCTCCAGCTGGACCCAGGGATTCCCTCCCATCCAATGATGAAGAGGAGAGGCAGCCATTAGGGCTGCTGTGAAGCTGGGGCAGCCAAAGAAACAAAGAAAGTGCTGGAGCAATGTAAAAGAACAGTGATTGGAACTGGAGGAGGTGAGTCTCTTTTTTTTACTTAGAACTTAACCCCAAAGAAAATAAACCCCAGAAAAGAGACTCTTTGAAATTCTTGTCAAAGTGGCAATTAATTACAGAAAGGAAAATTATAGACTGGAAGTGGGGAAAGGAACTAAAGAAAGAATGCTAAATCCTTAAAATACAGAAAGATTGGATCTTTAAATTTTATTGGTAATATTTTGGTAAAGCATTTTAAAATGCTGGAACCACTTGTTTGAATACTATTTGTAAAAAACAGAAATAAAGATTGGTCATTTGTGCAACATTGAAATCTAAGCTGATGGCACCATCTATTGGTAAATGGAATATTTACTAAATTCCTACAATCTTGGGAAGTAGTGATAAGACAAGGATACAGAAGTGGATCTATATAATACCTGGAAGTCTGCTGTGTTATTTACTGTGCTATATGTTTACTTTATGGCTATTGGAGGTTTAATTGTGAGAGCATGAAAGACATTTAAAGCAAGTGATTTTCAAATACTAGGATCTATGACTGAATTTACAGAATGGATTTAAGGAGACATTTGGAAATCTTCCTGGATCTTTAAAATGGAACTAATTAACTAATTGTGGGATACAAAGAATTATAACTATTGCATCCCCCTTAGGAGCAACACCAGGACTGAACAAATGGTTTATAAGCTGGCTTTTGGAGGCTATAGACAATTGAGACTCTACAGTGGCAGACTGCTGACAAGCTATTGACCAATATTTGGACCTATTAAAAGACAAGATGTTGCAACAGGGTGGGATGACTGGATTTCAAAAAGAAATAGTGTTGATGCTTCCAAGTGTTTATGATACATTGACAAAGAATCAGAGAGATAAAAGAGTTAATGCATGACATTGTGTGGAAATCAGAAAATGTTCAACAAGGGATAACAAATAAAAATCAGGAAACACAGGAAATAATAGAATGACCAGAAGAAAAAACAACAAGATAAAGCAACAAGAAGAACAAGAAAAGAAAGAAAAAACAATAAAGACTTATGAACCAAATCAGGGATAATATAGATTAAGAGATCAAAAAGTGGGAATGGATAAAAAGAAAGACATTTTTAAAGAGAAGATAGGGGCTTGGGCAGACCCCTCCACCCCAGAGAGATGGCAGTAAAAGATAGTAGAAATGAAAGAAATATTGGGTTAAATAGGAAAGATATAGACAGAGACAAAGACCCAAGGGAGAGTTTGGGAGGCAAGCCAAAAAAAATGAATAAGAATTGTAATACTGATGTGGACAAAATGATGGTTAGAAAGGGAATGTTGTTTAATATAAGATTGGTTTTGTTGAAAGCTAGAATAGAAGTAGAAATAAGATTAAGGGGGAATATTATTATATAATATACTAAAAGTAATAGTTAGAAGTAAAGATTAGATGTTGGAAGATTGTACCATTATGAATGTCTAAATAATATTGTGATTGTTATTAGAATGGTGCACCAAACAGTGGTGGGATTCATTTTTTTTACTACTGGTTCTGTGGGTGTGGCTTGGTGAGTGTGGCAGGAGTAGAATACTGTAAAATCTCCAGTCAGAGGTAGTATTTGCCGGTACTCCAAACTACTCAAAATTTCCGCTACCGGTTCTCCAGAACTGGTCAGAACCTGCTGAATACCATCTCTGGCACCAAAACACTGAACAACTAAACAATGGTGGAACATATTCTAATGCAAATATGTATAATAACACCATAATTACATAAGTATGATTAATGTAATAAATATTATTAATATATAGAAGTAGAAACAAGACTAAGAAGGAATATTAATATACATATTTTTATAACATACTAAAAGTAATAGCTAGACATAAAGATTAGATGTTGAAAGATGGTAATATTATGTACATTTAAACAATACTGTGATTGTTATTAGAATGGCGTATAAAAATATTGAACAACTAAACAATGAAGGAATGTACTTAGATATAAATATGTATAATAACACTATAACTACATAAGTATGATTAATGTAACAAACGTTATAATATTACTATTATTATTTGTATTTAAATGAATGATGCCCAGATACCTCACTGTTCATGTAATGTATATTTAAAAATATAATTTAAAAAATAAAATAAATAGAAAAGAAATACATTTTCCCTGTGATGCATAGATTAACTGATAAAGCAATACAACAAAGTTTTTAATTAACTATATTTTTATAGTAAGTGATAACATCTATCACCAAAAAAATAAGACAACATTCTCCCAACCTTTTTATGCCAATCAGGTTAATTTAGCTCACTGTGAATGAGATAAAGAGAGATTGCAGTTTCTACATGACACCATATTCCAAGATTTTTTGCAAATATGATCCTTGGATACCCGGAGGAGATGGTCTTATGGCACCAGGCTAGAAACTGGAAGGCTGGGAGTGCTTATCCTGCCTTAGGCTTGAAGCCAGCAGGTAGACCCTGAGCTAGTCTTCTCTCTCAGTCCTAAGAAGGAGATAATGTCAAACAATTCTGTGACAACACAGCGAAGAAAACTGCAGGGACTAATTCAGGCAATCACCAAGAGCCTTCATTGACTTGAAGGGACAAATAAACAGAAATTGTTTTTTTTATTAAAGGCATTTGATCGGATTTTGTGCACTTCAGTCCTGTTTATATGTTTTGAAACAATTGTTTGAGAATAAAAATGTAATACCCAATTTAACCTCAAATATTTCTACTAATATTTGCTTATTGGTAGATCTCTGTTAAACTTACCATATCAGATGATGCTACCTGAGTTGGGTTTGATTCATTGGTAACAGAAGTTGCCTGAGGAGGCACTGAAATAAACTGTCCTCCAATAAGTCTTTTGTAATACTTTGACTGTGGCTTCACAGAGCCTCTAAGTATAATGTAGAATCCTTGGCTTGCATCCACTGGAATTAAAATTAAATCAGAGACAGGTCATAATTTCACATCCAAATTACAGAAAATGAACTAATATGTCTACAACATTCAGAAGTATAACAAACCTACAAGTGTAATCTAGCCAACATATTTCCATGAAACATATTGGAAATGCTCAATTTTTCTCTTTTGTTTTCAAAAGAAAAATGTATGATTGATTGATGACACCAATATCTAAATTAAACATACATGCTTCTAACTCTGATATGGTAAAATCATCTGATGCTACAATGCCACTGACCACCGAAAAGCATGTAGTTTATATCTGACAAAAGTTATAGCCTGTCAAATATTTAGCCATGAAACCTTCTTTTTATAATAGCAAGAAAATAGTGAAACACATGTACAATCCAAGTATGAATGTCAGCTAACTGATTTTCAGCTTGTATATTTGCAACCAGCATACAGTGTGCACATGTGTAGAACCAAAGTCTCTATGAAGACACCATTATGTCCCAGGAGTCCTCCTGGTATTGTCTACATTCCCAGCCTAAAATGACATTTTACTTCTTAAAATGAAGCTTCTTAAAATTTGAATCCCATCAGTGGTGGGATTCAAATTTTTTTACCACCGGTTCTGTGGGTGTGGCTTGATGGGCGCACTTTGCATGTGCATGCACACACAGAGGGTTTGCTACTGACCTTCTCCTGCAATCCTGCATTCTTTCTGGGTGTTAAACAGCTGATGCGCAGCAATCCATAGTGCCAGACAAAGCAGCTGAGCTTGAAAACCAGGAAATAAAGATCTGAATAGAGTCGGGACAGGTGGGCGGGCCTAGCAGCTGATCATCGGAGAGAACTTGTTTGCTCACAGATGATCCTTGGAGCTACTGGTTCAGCTGAACCAGGATGAACCAGTAGAATACCACCACTGCTTTTATATGAAACAAAATGTGGAATCTGACAAAGTGCTGCTTTCTAGTATGTACTTTATTTCCAGCAAACTTCTGAACCTGCACAGCAGCCTCTAAAGCTTTGTTTTCTTTTTTTAAGGAAACAGACTTGTTGGGAGGATGCAGCTAGCATTTTGTGGCATGGCCCGCTGCCCAAAGAAAAGAAAGGGAAGAGGGAATGAAGGTAGTGCTTTGCTATTCGATAGCAGCTATTTTGTGATTAGAGACTTTGCAAATGAGCACAAAATATATTCTGCACATTCTAACTGTGCCCAAAATGAATCCCCAACATTCCAACTAGTACCCAAAGTTCTAAAGCACTTTTCCCATGCATGTTCATGATGAAAACTCTTGCTGTAGTGTAACAAGGATAAATGGTCTCAAGGGATAGAAGCCAACTAATGATTCTCAACAACTTCTCCTTCCCTTTTTTTACAGATTTTTCATACTTCAAGATTAGCAACACAGCAGTGACAATAGCTGACACCATTTCTCCTTCCCAGAAACATTTTGCATGTAACAGAACTGTAGAACTTCTCTATAGGTAGTTCTTGACTTATAACCATTCATGTAATGACTGTTCAAAGTTATTATGGCACTCAAAAAAGTGACTTACAATCAGTTCTCATACTTACAAGTGTCACAGAATCCCCACAGTCATATCAGGTGCTTGGCAGTTGGGATGTGTCTGTGACAGTTGCAGTGCTCTGGGATCTCATGATTGTTCTTCCCAACAGCTTTTGATAGGCAAAATCAATAGAGAGAGCCAGATTTGCTTATCAACTGTATTATTTGTTAAACAACCACAGCAAAAAATGTCACAAAATCAGATGTGACTCACTTAAAAATTGTACTGCTTAGAGATAGACATTTCATCCCTAATTTTGGCCATAAGTCAAAGACCATCCTTATCCAAGTCCATCCTAAATTTTCTCAAAATGCTATCCTGTTGCCCTTTCATTTATTTTTGACCAGGCCCAACTCCAAAATAATCAAGGCACAAAGCAAATCAAGACACTGTTATTATACATGGACTCTTCATAGTTGAGCACATATAATGTCCAATGTAAATAATAGAATGTAAGGAAATGATCTTGAAAACCTTAAGGTCCAAAACTCTGTATGCAACCTTTTTCTGCCCTTCAAACTTCCATATACCCTGGGGTGGTGGGGGAGTGAATTAGTAAATAGGCTTTTTAGGCATATCTGCAGTGCAATTTAAAACCACTGTCAATTATGGAGCAATGTTTTGTACACGTTTTCCATCTGTTTTCAGAAAGATTCAGAAAGCATCAAACTAAGAACAATTGGTGCTTACAATCTCACGCAATAAACCACCATTAAACAAAACTCAGACTAAAAACAAATGATTGAACAGGGAGGACTTTCTATAAGCAGGAAAAGTGGGAGCTGAGGGCAATTCCCAAGGAAGTACATTCTGTACTTTGGATGTTGAGTGACTACAGGGTGGCCAAAAAACTCAAGACGACAACATCCCAAGCTCAGTCTGTTTTTTTTTTTTAATATGCCTCACTTTCTTTAATGTGCCAGATGACTGGGTCTCAAAAGGGCCTTCACATCTTTAATATACAAGTATTTCAAAGCATACAAATCAAGTGGTCATTATTTTACTTTAAAGAAGTGTATATTCTGTTTTACAAACCGTTAGGCGACATTCTCCATTTGAAGATGTGGGTTTGATTGACCATCTGTTTTACATACAAATGACCACCGACTGACTAGGCACAAAACCTTCTCCAACATGGTAAATTATATTGTTTAACTTCAGTTTTTACTGAAATTATTGTAATTATGCATACTTTTTCTCTACACATACCAATTAGCACCAGAAAATTTTAGATAATTCTCAACAGTCTCATTTGCTTTCTCTTGATGCTGCTTTTTCATTTTTCTGATAAAATATCAGTGGTTACTTTAAACACACCCAAGCAAAACAATGGCACAGGCTGCAGTGACACAGTGTTCCATTCATCTGCATTCAGGGTAGTTTGTCCTTTCACAGATGTGAAAGGTTCATCTTGAATTCTTCATAACAGAACATAAAAAGATTTGCTTATAGTATATTTACAGTATATCTCGGGTTATCCAGGATGTTCCTTTGTTAGTTATGGGGGGAGAGGTGTTACCCCCCCCAATAGATAGGGTGCACAACTTGGGCGTCCTCCTGGATGCACAGCTCAGTTTGGAGGATCAGGTGGGAGCCAGGGCCAGGGGGGCATTTGCCCAGGTTCGCCTGGTGAGCCAGTTGCGCACCTATCTGGACTGAGATGCCTTACATATGGTTACTCATGTGCTCATTACCTCCCATATAGACTACTGCAATACTCTCTACATGGGGCTGCCCTTGAGGACCACTAGGAGGCTTCAACTGGTTCAGAATGCGGCAACGCAGGTTGTGATGGGAGTATCCCAATACTCCCATATTACACCGCTCCTGCATGAGCTGCATTGGCTGCTGGTTGCCCTCTGGGTGAGATTCAAGGTGCTGGTAATCACCTATAAAGCCCTACATGGCTTAAGGCTGGGGTATTTGTGGGAACATCTACTGCCAGCAACGATTGCCCAATGTCCTGTGTGCTCCCACAGACAGGGCCTCCTTGGGGTGCCGTCAGCCAGACAGTGTCAGCTGGCAACCCCCAGGGGTAGGGCCTTCTCTGTGGGAGTGCCCACCCTGTGGAATCAGTTGCCCCTGGAGCTTTGGATGGCTCCTGACCTTCGATCCTTCCATCGTGACCTGAAAACATGGCTCTTCCAGCTTGCCGACCTGGACTGATGGGGGGGAGGGGTTTTAGTGGTGGTTGTTAGTTTTAATTAGTATATTGGGATGTTTGTTTAATATTTTTTAAGGTATGTACTGTATGTTTTTTATTGTTGTGAGCCGCCCTGAGTCCTTCAGGAGATAGGACGGCATAGAAATCCCAATATAAATAAATAAATAAATAAATAAATAAATAAATAAATAAATAAATATTTGCTGTTATTAAGCAGTGAAAATCTTAAGGGTAACTTTGTTTGTAATAAAATCAACTATGAAATGTGCTCTTAAGATCCAGCTGTCTACAATTACTGTCTCAAGGTTGACTCAGCCTCATAGGTAAATTGAGGACCCAAGATTGTTGGGGCAATTAGAAAAATGCAGCTAGTAATAAGCAGGCATTGGAATGAAGGCTATTGCTGAGCACATTAAAGGAGTCTTAGAAGGATATAAATGTAATTAAAAAAAAAAAATCTTAAGGGTAACAAGGAAATGTCTGTAATAAAATCAACAATATGAAAACAGTTTATTCCTTATTCCATTCATGTGAGAAAGTTTTAGAAAGTCAGTTTGATGTACTGGTTAAAGGAGACTATGAATTCTCGTTTTGCCTTAGGCTAAAACCAGCTGGTGATTTTGGGCCAGTCAATCTTTTTCTCAGTCATAGGAATAAGGCAATGGACAAACAGTTCTGAAAAACACATTTATTTTATTTTATTTTTATTTATTTATTTTGTCAATCGCTTACAAGATAATTAGTATAAGGATAAACATAGTTATGAATACATGAAATGAATACATATAAGAAAAATAAAAAGGAACAATAGGACAGGGATGGTAGGCACGTTGGTGCGCTTATGCATGCCCCCTACAGACCTCTTAGGAAAGGGGTGAGGTCCATAGTAGACAGTCTAAGGTTAAAGTTTTTGGGGTTTGGGGAAGAAACCACAGAGTCAGGTAGAGTATTCCAGACATTGACCACTCTGTTGCTGAAGTCATATTTCCTGCAATCAAGTTTGGTGCGGTTAACCTTGAGTTTGTATCTACTTTGTGCTCTTGTATTGTTATGGTTGAAGCTGAAGTATTCATTGACCGGAAGGACATTGCAATGTATGGTTTTATATACTATACTTAGATCGGACCGAAGGCGGCATAGTTCTAGGTTTTCTAGGTCTAGAATTTCAAGTCTGGTGGAATAAGGTATTCTGCAATGAGTAGAGGAGTGGAGAACTCTTCTTGTGAAATATTTCTGGACTTTCTCAACTGTGCTGATATCGGATACGTGATGTGGGTTCCAGACTGATGAGCTGTATTCGAGTATTGGTCTAGCAAATGTTTTGTATGCCCTAGTTAGTAGTGTGATATTACCAGAGAAAACATTGCCAAGAAAAGGCAGAGACTTGTCCAGGCAGTAGCCAAGAGTCAAGATTGACTTGAAGGAAGACACACACACACACACACACACACATTTAGACTCAGCCATGGCATTATGGATATGAGTGGTGCAGTGGCCTAGAGATGGAGATCTCGCCTCACAATCTGGAAGCTGTGAGTTCAATAGAGGCAGATATTTCTCTCTCTGGGCACACTGAAAATATGTCTGCTGAAAAAATGACCTCCGCATTGGCGACAGGAAGGGCATCCAGCCAGTAAACACTCAGCTCCATTCAGTTTCCCAGATTCCAGCCCACAAAGGATTATGGGGTCATTAAAAGAGGATGATGATGCTATTACGGATGTCTGCTAGGGGACAGAGGAAGGAAAAGGCAAGGTAGGCAAGTGCATTTTGACACAAATACTCTGACTTATGTATCTCTCTCATACATTGGTGTGCAAGTACCTAAAAGCTGGTGTTGGTTTGTGACATCGCTGAGTACCTGTCATGTATGTCTTATTCAATTTTCTGCATGACATTAGACCTGTCAACCATGTGGATGTTTGATATGAGGGCACATTTGATTTAATGTATGTGAATTCTCTGCAATGTCATTTTTTTTTAAAAATGAAGCTGTTATTATTGTGGAGTTATGTGAGGAAGGAACCATTAACAGAAGCAACCTCACTACTTTTCATATCTCTAGTCTCCCTGACTTTATTATATCAAATGATCTTGGGAGATTAAAGACTCATCAGGCATGCATTATTTTTGTAAAGTCAGTTTCACTTAGGAAAAAGTCAATCTTGTGTTTATTTTTAGCCTGCCAAATCAGATGAGATTGAAATATTGCTTTACCAGGTTCAAAGAACTGGAAAAGATTGCACATTGATGCAGAGCTGCTTTTTCTTTAAAAGCATAATGTGGCAGTCTGAATCATTAAGATTACCTTTTATCTCATTTGCACATTGATGCTCAACAATTTTAGATCTCATTCTGTGCCACCATATTGCAGGTTTTACTGAATATATTAAATCAACAGAGTGTCTAATCCAACACAACTGTCCTTGTGGCCAAGATAGTAAAAAAGATTTTAAGATGCCGGCTTTCACCCCAGTCATCCCTATCACAAGTTTTGACCTTAAAATTGTCCTTTTCATTGTCTTAATTTATGCTAATGTAATTCCTGTCTGCTCAGATTACAGCTTAGTCTGTCTATTAATAACATGTCCTTCAGTTACTATGTTCTTCTTAGTTGGCTTATATCTGTATTTCAAAGGATCAGCACAATAGTTAACTCTTATCAATGAACATATTTGATTTTCTCAAACTTTGCTAAGTCAAATAAGACTGATTTTTTTAAAAAGGTAATATAAAATCCTAGTTGGAACTCTACATGTTATCAAAAATAGAATATTTATAAATGGCTTTTTGGTAAACTGAAACAAATGAGCATTGAGATGAATTTTCATGATGTATAAAGAAAAACCTTACAATAAATTCACTTTATTTTTCTACATCAATATTGAATTCAGTCTGGAAGGAGGCAGGTTGGGTGAAATTCCCTTTGTCTGTATATTACTCATTATTGTTACTACAGCCCATTCATGAACTTTTTTTTTGGATCCAACTACTGCCCCTTCCAAGAGAAGGAAAGAGAGAGAGAGAGAATCAGACAATCAAGAGGAAGGATTTTTGTCCTCTTTCTGACACCACAGGTGGTCAATTATTTGAGGCAGCTGCTTGGGGGGAAGCTGTGAGGATATAAAGTACAACTCAATTCCCTTTTTGTATGTGTGTACACATAATATTTCTCCAGAGGATGAATGTTACTTATATGAAGGTAATCTGTGTGGCAGCTAGGACTTTCCTAAGTCTTTGGGCAAATGCCAAGTTCAATCTGCACACATGCCAGTTGGATTAGGAAAGATTGTCATCTGCTCCTAAAATTCTGATTAGATCCCTTCAAAAACTTGTTAAAACTAATTTGTGAGGCATTTTGAAACTAACATTATTTGATGTCATGGCAACTTAATGATACTTTTCAGATATATACTCAAAATGTATGATATATACCAGAATACTTTTTAATCTACCTTCCAGTCTTTACTGGAAGACAATTGGCCATAGATATCTTGTTTTCCGACTTCCTGCAGAAAATGGGCTTTTTGAGTCTATGGATCCTGCTAATCTGTTGGCAGCTTGTGACACTATCAACCCCAGTATATTCCAGGATTGCAGTTGTAAATTAAAGGTTGTAGGAAGTATGTGTTGGTAGTTCCACTTCTATAAGCTGGTTTGACCCTATACTGGTGACCGTTATTTTGTCTCTAGAGCTTTTTAACTTTAACTCTACTTTATATAAAGCCAGTGTGGGTGGTTAACAGATATTCTGAGTGTATTATCATTTCATATAGTATCAATATTAGGTACACCTCCAACGTATTTAAGAATGCCATGTAAGGAAGAATCAAAATTCAAAAAAGAAAAAGAATTTGGATAAGGGGTGTGGAAGAAGGACAAAAGTTACAATGTTAAACTAGATGACTTAATAACAAAAGATTCCACTTCTAGTATTTGAAAGAAAAATATATAATCTAATGGTAAAAACATAACCACCATATCTGCATTTCTCATTAAAAGACTTGTCACATCTATCTTTCTAGCAGAATTATTTATTTATTTATTTATTTGACTTATATGCCGCCCCCTCTCCCGAAGGACTCGGGGCGGCTCACAGCTAAAATACAATACTAGCAATAAATTAGCTAAAACTATATTAAACAATGAAGCCGAATTAACATTAAAACCCCAAAATTAAAATGAACAAACCCCAAAGAGTCAGCACAACCCAGATTGTAAAAACAGCCAGGTTTTTAACTCGTGGCGGAAGGTGCGGAGATCGGGAGCCAGCCGGAGCTCCAGCGGAAGAAGATTCCATAAAGTGGGGGCCGCCACAGAGTAGGCCCTCCCCCGGGTCCCCGCCAGGTGACATTGAGTCGTGGATGACACCCTGAGGAGACCCCGTCTGTGCACCCGTACCGGGCAGTTGGTACTTGATGCAGGGAGGAGTCGTTCTCGTAAATATCCTGGACCCATGCCATGTAGGACTTTGAATGTTAACACCAAAACCTTGAATCTCACCCGGAGGGCAACCAGAAGCCAATGCAGGCTGCTCAGGAGGGGTGTGATATGGGAGTATCGGGGGGCTCCCATCACTACCCGTGCGGCCGCATTCTGCACCAGCTGAAGCCTCCGAGTGGTATGCAAGGGCAGTCCCAAATAGAGAGCGTTACAGTAGTCCAGTCGGGAGACAACAAGCGCCTGAGTGATCGTGCATAGGGCATCCTGGTCCAGATATGGGCGCAACTGGCGAACCAGCCGGACCTGGGCAAAGGCCCCCCTGGCCACAGCTCCCACCTGCTCCTCCAACTTGAGCCGTGAATCCAGGAGGACCCCCAGACTCCGTGCCCTGTCCACGGGGGGTAACACCTCCTCCCCCATGACCAAAGATGGAACCTCCGAACTGGACCGGGATGTCAGTATGCACAACCACTCTGTCTTGGCTGGGTTGAGTCGAAGCATGTTCCTGTCCATCCAGATCCGCACCGCTTCCAAACAACGGGACAACACGGAAAGAGCATCACTGATGTGGTCTGGGGTGGAGATGTATAACTGCGTATCATCAGCATACTGATGATAACTCACCCCGAAACCACGGATGATCTCACCCAGCGGCTTCATATAAATGTTGAACAGGAGAGGTGAGAGGACCGACCCCTGAGGTACCCCACAAGTGAGAGACCTCGGAGTCGACCTCTGCCCCCCTGCCAACACTGTTTGCGAACGTCCCAACAGGAAGGAGGAGAACCACTGTAAAACAGTGCCTCCCACTCCCACCCCCCCAAGACACTGCAACAGGATACCATGGTCGATGGTATCAAAAGCCGCTGAGAGGTCTAACAGGACCAGGACAGAGGAAAAACCTCTGTCCCGAGCCCTAGAGAGATCATCAATCAGCGTGACCAATGCTGTCTCCGTGCTGTACCCGGGTCAAAAGCCTGATTGGTACGAATCCAGGTAGTCCGCTTCCTCCAGGAAAAGTGGCAATTGCTGAGCCACCACACTCTCAACAACCTTGCTAAAAGCGAAGGTTGGAGACCAGACGAAAGTTGTTCAACATGGCTGGGTCCAGGGCAGGCTTCTTCAGAAGAGGCCTCACCACTGCCTCTTTCAAGGCGGCAGGGAACAGCCCCTCCCTTAACGAAGCATTGACAACTGCCCGGAGCCAGCTGCACGTGACCTCCCTGGAGTCATAAACCAACCAGGAAGGGCACGGGTCCAATAAACATGTGGTGGAAATCAGCCGCTGCATGATCCTGTCCACTTCATCCTCAGAAACAGGATCGAACTCAGTCCAGATTACATTAGCCAGACCGCTTGCCTCCCCTTCCTCAGACCACTGCAAGTCCGAGTGCAACCCTTCCTGGATCCGAGCAATTTTATCCTGCAGATAAAGACCAAATTCCTCAGTTCTTCCCCGCAGGGGGTCCACCACCTCCCCCAACTGTAAGAGGGAATGGGCAACCCCAAACAGGGCGGCTGGGTGGTTATCTGCGGATGCTATGAGGGCGGAGAAGTAAGATCTCCTCGCCGCCCCCACAGCTACCAGGTAAGTCCTAAAATGGGCTCTCAACTGAGCTCGGTCAGATCCGGAACGGGTCGCCCTCCACCTACTCTCTAGTCCCCTTCTACGACGCTTCATCTCCCGGAGCTCCTCGGTATACCAGGGAGCTGACCGGGATCTGCATCAAGTAAGGGGATGCATGCGACAACCCTGTCAAGAGCCCCCACAGCCGACTGCTGCCAGGTAGCCACAAGGACCTCGGCAGGGCTGTGGGTGAGGGATGCAGGAAAAAACCCCAGTTCTGCCTGGAACCTCTCAGGGTCCATCAGGCACCTGGGGCGGAACCATCTAAGTGGCTCTTCATCCCAGTGGTGTGGGGCGGCTTGATGGAAGACCAGCCGTAGGATATAGTGGTCTGACCATGGAACGGGGTGGGTTTCTATAACACCACCCCCCAGGCCACTACGCCACTGCTCTGAGACAAAAACCAGGTTGAGCATATTGCCCCCCTCATAAGTCGGGCCATCTATTAACTG
Source organism: Naja naja (assembly GCA_009733165.1). Lineage (NCBI taxonomy): Eukaryota > Metazoa > Chordata > Lepidosauria > Squamata > Elapidae > Naja > Naja naja. The sequence goes on along the minus strand of CM019150.1, from coordinate 190,558,132 downwards.
GGTCAGACCCATGGACTCCATGGAAGCCATAAATTCCTGGGCCAACCCTGACGCCGCCCCCAACATTTTACTTTCCATTATAGAACAGGAAGAAGGAAATAAACTTGAGCACTAGAATAGAGATGAAAGTCAATGTCAATGGAGCAAGAGAAAAAGAAAAGATACCCCCAAAATGTAAGATTTGGGGTTTTTTTTCCAGATGTAATCTTGTAATAGAAAGTTATTTGCTAAAATTGCCTGCCATGGGGTGGGGGGGAATAATTACATACCTAATCTAATAAAATAGGACTTGATGTAGCTTTCGTTTCATAATAAAACTGGACTACAAGTTCCAACATCTCTTATTTTAGTTTACATTAGTTGGTACCTTTGATCCTTCAAGAAGTAGCCACATTTTTTTAAAAACTATATTTACCTACCTGTACTTTCCTTCACCCAGTATTCTCTTAGAACTACTTTGCTGATTTCCTTTATCTGTTCTTCAGATAATTGCTTATTAATATCAGGAATGACTTTCATTATTTTATAGACAGTCTCATGTTCTTCTTCAGTTCTTAGAATAGGTCTGCAGGAAAAACATGCATAGAAAATAATAGCCCCTGTTGTTCTATAGTTGCATAGATCAGAGAATTTGCCCAGGACCTGAGAAACTTTAAACCACATATCAAGAATTTGTGTCACTTACTAAACCCACAATACTTAGCTGCACCAGCTAAGTGAAGGATACTAAAATAAAAATTCAGCAACTTAAGGAGGACTAGATATCCACATCTTGTTTTCTAGAGGTTAGTAAGGAATACAAATATCTGTGTGAATCAGAGGTGATATTCAGCAGGTTCTGACCAGTTCTGGAGAACCGGTAACATAAATTTTGAGTAGTTCAGGGAACTGGCAAATACCACCTCTGACTGGAGATTTTACAGTATCCTTCCCCTGCCATGCCCACCAAGCTACGCCCACAGAACCAGTAGTAAGAAAATTTGAATCCCACCACTGGTGTGACTATTAGGAGAACTGCTTTTCACAACTTGATTTGAGTGGGCCTGTTATGTTTGCATGAAGAGTCAGACGCGAAGAGCTTCAGTGAAGAGTTTATTAGTGACTACAGCTTGAATGGACCCAACTTGGCTGGGCTACGGCTGCTACTTATAGCCAGCAGCCATAGTTGCCAGCCAATCAGAGTGCAAGGTTTTCCCGCACTTTTAAACCAATCCTATTTGACATTTTACGAGAACAATTCAAACTAAACCAATGACATTCAAACCTACATACATAACAGGGCCCAATGTTCATTTGGGGCATTCTAATTTAATAGACTGGTTTGATGGGAGAATTAATTGGTAACTAGATTTTTTATTATTATTTACATCTTTCTATAATGGGTTCTGCAGAGGTTAACTGTTCTGACATCTAACAAATACCATTGCTGTCATGTCTGAGAGCAAAGTGCTATTAAAACCTTATTTTATTCCTTGTTTCTCCTATCACAGGACTTCAGTAGTTTAATCCAAGACTTTCACTGGATTCAAATTGTAACCTGCTTTAGAGAAATATCAGTAATGGCAGTTGTAGTTGTCCTAGTAACAGTAACATATAAAATAAATATACCAATTTTTTTCTAAATGATTCAGTAATTGTAATAATAATCTGTTATGTCAGGCAGAGAGAGAAAAGAGATTGGGGGAGTTTCCCCTTTAAAAATTGCAATTCCCCTATTGTACTATTTTATTATACCATGTCAAGTACTTTAGGTCTAACTCTGTCATTTAGGTTTGCAATTCCGCCCCCCTTTAAGTAATTTTAATAAGTACAATTTAAAGCATTGCAGATGATTTCAGCTGCTACTGAAAATCAGTCTAGAAATGCATATATTTATCCTCCAACTCATCCTCAAGCTACCTCAACCAAGTATGATTTTATGTGGCTGAATACCAACCTTGAATACCACTGGGTGATTGTGAGTAGGAAAATAGATGGTCAAAAAGTCACACACCATTTCTTTCCAATCCATTCTTATCACAAAACCAAAATCCCCCTTCACTCTTTTCTTAAACGAAAAAAGCTGGTTTGTGCCTGATAAAATGTCACACCAGTATGCGCACCTCTCTTTGACAAAGAGAGAAATTGCACCAAAGGAACAATGGAATTCATAATTTACTGTATGTATGTATGCTTAAAGATACAACACATTAAGCCTCTTTGGAAACAATATCATTCAGTAATCAATATGGATACCAGCAGCCAGCAATGCTCAGCCTTCTGACATGCTTATGTTATGGACATACATATCTAGTTGAAGAGAGGTCAGAAGAGCAAAGATTCAGGTTGCTAGTAAAAACCTTCCATTTCATCTAAAAAACCTTGCTTCAAACAGAGTAATATCAAAATGAGAAAAGAAGCATAGCATAGCAATTTAGTGTTCCAAATTATAGTATTTAGGACTTTAAACTGGACATTTCTCCAGGAATTCAAAGGAACGGTTTGTTCAGTCCCCATTTGCCAAAAAAAGCAGCTTTTGCCACTCTTAATTTAAGCTCTTGAAATGCCACAATGCTTTGTAATTATAGGATATGCCACACGAACATGGTCTCCACATCACCTGAGGTTCTGAATTCCAGAGGCTAAACTGGTATTCATATTTACAGATGCAATAACTAAAGTGGTGAGAAATGTTGGTTACAATAATAGAATTTCAACTATAGAGTCCTTTTGCCATTCAACAGTAGTTCCAGAGAATTCAGTTCACTCAAATCTCCCCCTAACTAAAGTGGGGTATAATTACATGTCTCTGTCAGAATGGAGGATATGTGACCAGTATTTCTAAGACATAGGTCAGTGTTTCTCAACCTTGCTGCTTGAACATCTGTGGACTTCAAATCCCATAATTCCCTAGCCATCATCAATGAACATCTTCAAGTTGCCAAGCTTGAGAAATACTAATATTGATTCCAGAATTATTGTTGTAAACTCTGTGTAGTGAACTGGAACTATATTAGCAACAAACTATAAATGATGGTTACCTCCATCATTGCAGTTATCACTTTCACTTGGTTTTTTTTGGTTATTGTTGTTTACTGATATCTAAAAGATTTTTTTTCTTGCATCCATTAGGCTGGAAATTATTAATGCTAAGAGACAGCAGGTAACCAGACACTCCACCCAGCTGCCACCAACTGGTTGTAATCTATTGAAAACAAAAATTGAGCTTGGTTCTTTACAATCCTACTTTAATACTTAAACTATGAACAGACTTAGGGAGGAAAGAAGCTGCAGATAAACTGCTCTTAGATTTAGTTGTTTATCCACCTAGGGGATTGCGGCAACACAGATATGGAGGTATATTTTGAGGATTAGTAATTCTGGAGCACTAAGGGATTTGGTATCTAGAGCAGTTTTTCTGAAGCTCCGCAACTTTAAGGTGGATGAAGTGTTTTTTTCCGGTAGGACCAGTCTATCAGGGCAACCTGGTCTACCCAATTATGGGACGCAGCATACTGTTTCCATTTGTTTGTCGGTAAAACATAAATTTAACACAAAATAGTTTGTTGCGAAAGCAACTGCCTGTGAAGGCTCCTGGATTGGGGCTGAAAGATGAAAATGGAAACAATATGCTCCATCCCATAATTGGGTAGACCAGACTGCCCTGATAGACCAGTCCACCAGAAAAAACACTTACTGTCTCCCCTGGTATGGCCAACAAAGTGACAGGAGCCTGTGGCTTAAAGGTTAATACTTCTACCTAATATGTTAAGTAGCCCAGGTTTGAATCCCAGAAGGATACAGCTAGTTGATGAGAGCTAAATAAGTTGAAATAGATCTATACTAGTCTCCCTTTATTTCTTTGTCAGTAAAACATAAATTTAAGATGGGTTGCCTTTGGTTCCCAGAATTCTGCTTGAGGAATTGTGGGAATTGAAGTCCATACCTCTTAAAGTAGCTGAGGTTGAGAAACACTGCTTTAGAGCATCCTACTGTTATACAAGCTTGAATGCCATATATTGCTCCAGACTGATTCCAGGTGACCCAGATTTTCAGAGATAATTCAGCCAAAACCAAAATTACCTAGGAAGATTTTTAACTCCTTCAGCAAAACCATCCTAATTTGCTCAAATGCCCTAATCTTCTCCTTGAAATATAGCAATCTGTACAGATATAGATATATCAAATATAGCAATTAGATGGTAAAAATCTAATCTTCTGGTGTTTTATCTTCAGATAAACAACAGCATGTTGTTAATTACTGAACTGTCAACAAAAGTGTGGAGCAGCAAAGAAGTCATATACAAATAGCATCTGAACAAGGAATTTGGCCAATGATGATGCTATGAAAGTGATGCTATGAAAGTCTTGTCTTAATATTTGGAAGCTGTGGAGCAGGGGTCGCCAACCTTTTGAACCTCAGGGACCACCAAACTCATAATTTTAAATCCCGCGGACCACTAAAATGAATTTTGACTGACAGTGGCTTGCTGACATTGATGGGAAAGTCAGTCCCATATTCCAGAGCTGCAGTAGTCCCAAGACTGGCCCTTTGGTCATCCCAGAGAAGCTCCTCCAGTCCATGGCAGGCCGGTGCACCCGGTGGAGGAGCAGCTGCTCCCACCAATGTCAGCAAGCCCCCCTGGGATGGATTTCCCTCCCTGCCATTGGACTTATCTTCCAGTTCCAGCTCTACTCAAGGTAAGGTTTGCGCTCGGCCAAAGGGCAGGGGCCAGCAGGTGGGCAGGCCATGTGGGTGGCGCAACCTTGTGTTCCCACACAGCCTGGATTAATTGCTTTGGGGGGATACTTTGGGGGGGGCATTACTCTGTGGACCAGCAAAATTTTCTTGCAGACCACCAGTGGTCCTTGGCCCACCAGTTGGTGACCACTGCTGTGGAGGACTGGATTAAGAACAACAGGCTTCAGAGGAACATCAGCAAAACTGAGTGTCCTGAGTGTTTTGTGGCTTCCAGATTTGGGAATTTACCATCTTTGCTGCTGGATAGGGTTGAACTGTCCCAAATAGACCTTGTGCACAATCTGGGGTCTTTTTGGACTCACAACTCCTGCTCAAAGACCAGGGGACAATCATAGCCTAGAAAACTTTTGCATAAGTTGTGTACAAGTTGCACTTCTCCTGGACTGAAAAGCTCTATATTACCCAGAGTTACATCAGTGAGATGGATAATTATATACTTTGTTATGAATAATAATCTCATGGATTATTGGTATTTATATTTAATACTTTATTTGGTATATGAACAGATAGTGACCATATGTAATATTTTAGTAGAAAAGAATGCCAGTTGAAATGTGTATCCATGAGATGAAGGCATTTATATAATATGATAACCAGGTGGAAATAATTTAAAGTGGAAATGAAGGAAACATTTTGCAAAATTAAAATGAACTATAAATTAATTCAAACTACACATCTATAAGATATAAAAATCTACTAAACTCCATGCTTTTATTAAAATATAGAATAAAATATTCATGAATACGGTTTAAAATGCCAGCATACATTTTTATTGCAATATTATGCAATTATATTTGACTCTAAATGGTTGGTGAGGTATTAAAAATCTCTAGCTTTGCAGCAGTAGAATATGTGGTGAGCCATAAAACCATGTTAAACATCTGATCTAAATTGTGTTTGACTAGTATACTTTGGAAACTGTCAACTATTATTCACACATTAGTGGTGGTTTGAACGGTATTAGGCTTGACTCAGTAATGACATTTTAGATTTTCCCCGGCTGTGGGAAGGGATTCCTACAGTTCAACCTGCATTGTAAGTTCACTGGGCTTGCTTCCAAATAAGGATTCACACCTTTGCGCAATCATAATACAAATATGGGCATTTTTATTTACAAGATTAAAATTATACAGGAATTTATAAGCCACTTTTTATGATCAAACCTTAAGAAAACAAAATACAAAAAGGAATCATATTGTATGGTGATTTTATAAGATACAGGACATGGATGCAAAAGAGGTATGTTTCAGATCACAACAGACAAGAAATATTTATCTATGTATATTCAATCAGTCTTAAGGTCACTCACAAATCAGTGATGCTGAATGCTTTACAAAGGATTACATTAGAGTCAAAAAGAAAACAGAAACAAATTTGAGAGAGGAACAATAATTCTGCTCTATTGCTGGCAGTTAGTGGGAGCCCACATCATTCTAGCTCAGAGACTGCTGAATGCTTTCCTGGGGGCACATAGGGTGAGGGTCATTCAAATCTTAGAGGGTACTATAGCAATAGCAATAGCACTTATATACCACTTCACAATGATTTTTAGTCTTCTCAGAGTGGTTTATAGAGTCAGCATATTGCCCCCAACAATCTGGGTCCTCTTTTTACTGAACTCAGGAGGATGGAAGGCTGAGTCGACCTTGAGTTGGTGAAACTCAAACTGCTGAACTTCTATCAGTCAGCAGTCAAGCAGAATTAGCCTGCAATACTGCACTACCACCATAGCTCTTGAACACTAGTCCATTGGGCAGATGCAGCAACAAAGAAGGCACATCATCTTATTCCCACAAAGTAGCATTGTTTAAGTGCTGGGATCTGGAGTATACCAACCCCCTTGAATCTTTTTGGCTGGCCAGAAACAACTGAGGAGCAGTCTCAAATCCAACAGTGGGATTTTGGGACCATGGCTGAACAATGTTTTTGAGAGGACTATGATTTCTGATACTGATCTTAGATATTAAACATGATCCAAGAGTAAAAGAGATTGTTAAACTATTCTAGGATTGAATTATTTAAGATGTTAAAGTTCACCAGTAGAACTTTGCTAGAAATGCATAGAGGCAGTTCAATTAACCTAAAAGAATGTAATGCTTCATGTTTAGAATTTTTGAACCTAATGATAATCAAGATGACCAAATTTTGCACTATCTGAAGTTTTTGCAAGGTAGCAAGAAGCAAAAGGTATATTGCTCTAATCCAATTTTTAAAAGCTCCTAATGAGCTTAGAAGTTTGAAATCATAGAACACATTACTAATACAGATGGTGTTGACTTTAAGGACATTCTTGAGCTGCATACCTGCTCCATTAGGATCAGGAGGTCATCAAACCAAGATACCCCCCAACCTACAATTTTATCTAGGTAAGTTGCATCTTTTCCCTCCTCAAGCATCTCTGTAGCATATACTGTATATTCAAAAATGTTTTACTACATTACTACAGTTCAAATATAGAAAAGAGTCACAGCTTATCAGAAAACCTTCAAAGATCTAAGAATCTACCTATAGATTTTTCAGAGAATAATTGTAAGATGAACACTTCCATTTTATACAGAGTTCTCATAATAAATTCTATTGTGATCTGTTACGATCATTCTGAGTACAAGGAAATTCAAAATCCATTCAAAGAACTGCACTTCAAGGTGAAACATATCATTGATAAGAATGGAGATGGTACACCACTCATGAAGAGACTTGGAATGTTTCCCATTAGTCCTCTGGGGGAAGACTCTAATGCTGGGAAAAACTCAAGGAAGGAGAAGAAGAGGATCACAGTGAGGTAGATTCAGTTATAGAAGTGATGAGTACACCACTGAAAGACCTAAAAGGCCAGGTTAGGGATAGATTGTCATGGGAAAAATCTACCTATATGGTCTCAAACTATCAACAACAATTGGATGATACATAATCGATCAATCCATGAATCCCATTAGTCCTTTCACATTTTGCACTCCAATGTGTTCAGACTGAATGCCTAAACAGAGCTCTTTTTGAGCCTATCTGAGGTCAAAACCTATACAGCTCCTTGCTGTCACTAGTCCAAAGCATAGGGTGTATGTTAAGATATTCATCCTATAGCTATCAACTTCTACATTACTTCCTACAGATGTGGCAGGTCATAGCTTCCTTTGTACATCCAATTCACTGAGCCCTAGTAATAACAGGTGGGTACTCGTTTATGAAATAGATGCATATATGCCATTCACTTAAGAAGCATTTCATAATGCATGAACCAAGCATATCATTTTTTTCACCTATCCTATAATTACATGTTTATAATTTTAAAAAAAATTGTAATGAAAGAATTCTAATCAGAAAATTCTAATTAGGTGAAAATCACTCTTATTCTGCAGTTTTATGATTTAAATTATTACTAGTATGTGTCATTATAAAGATTTAAAATAACCTTTCCTCTATTATAAAAGAGTTCTGAAGAATTCACATTAGTTAGAAGCAGCAAAGAATAATTATTATCAGTGTAAACTGACACTAGGATTATTTTAGAAAGCTGCTGTAGTGAAGTTCCTATTGTTTTGTCACAACCATGATTAGACTTCTATTTCACCATATGTATGTAGGAGATTCTCAGGTGATTTGAAGAGGTTATAAGAGAAATATCTCTTTTCAAACGTTGTAACCTTCTGACTTCTCCTATGTTTTTGACATCAATCTTGTGTATCGCTTGGAGAATGTCTTCATAGAAATGGCAAAGCCTATATGGCTATAAACTGTCATAGGCTGGTTCATTTCTTTTTGCATACATTTTACTTAAATATGAAACAAGGCGGTATTGATTCCTATATATGTTGCAAAATAATATTGCAAAACTCCATCACACTTGGTTTCTTCCCCGGCAGCATTACAATTTGATTTTCTATTGCTTAGCAAACCTCCCAAACAAATAGGCCAAAGATACATTTCTTTATATATTGGCAAGACAGGCTTTGTTCTCTCAATACGGTTTAGTATAGAGATGTAAATATACATGTTCCTGAAGGTTCAGTACTGATATAGTTCATATATCTTTAAACTGCTCCTTGGTAAAGAGTAGTTTCTTGGATAACAGATAGGTAGCCAAGTAAATTGCTATATTTTTGAACAAGCAAGCAAGGAAGTCTCAACAAATCCCACTCAAAAGGATGGCTTATAAAATCAGAGCTAATTCTATACTATTCTGTGCAGCTGCTCAACTCAAAATTTCTTCTAGAATGAATGCATTTTACTTCACTGTAGTTAGAAATGTATGAAGAACAGCAGGCAGGGGGCAACTTCCCTGGGTCTTGATTGTCTGCTTTAAGAATGCATTTATTTATGTATAACAGTTAATATATCTTCTATAGGTAATAAGCATATCCCCAAAAGTAAGGCTTGTCTAAGAATACATAGACTGAAAACAAGTTCATGAGGGCAAAGATCAGGTAGTCACATCAAAACAGAGGCTGAATTTAAAATCCATCCTCCAAAATATTAAAAGCAATGTGGTCTCCAAAATGAGTGATCAATAGCCTATCAACAACAAGTGGTTTAGCAATTTTTTATGTGCCTTTCACAACCCTCTGTAATCACGTCATGACATTTGATGGAAAATCAGCACTAAAATTAGTCAGAATTTTGTCCTAGCTTCTGGCAATAAACAACATAAACAGAGCAAAAAGGTGCTTTATCCTACATAAAAGCAAAGCATACACTTTAAACTCCATCCCACTCTCACCAGTATGGTGTTATTGTGCCATTAGTCCTCTCAGCATATCTCTTTGTGACAAAAAAAGATAATAAGATGTCTCTGGCATTCAAAAATTTATAAAAATCTTTAAATGCCTGAAAAAAATAAATAAAAGTACTTGCATAACATAGTGTCATAAGACCTAAGAGCCTTTGAAAGAAAGTAATTCTGCAAATAGGTTGGGGAAAATTTCCCATCAAAAAAGCCCTCAGCCCCAAAATGCTTTTCTGAAGAAGCTCAGAAATGTGTAATAAAAATATTGGCATGGCTGTTGCTCTTATACACCTTCACAGCATCAATCTTCTGAATACAATTCCCACAAAATGTTGGCCCTTTTGCTTAATCAGATAGTTGTACAATGTTCCTGATATCTGGCCTACTAATGTAGTCCAGGAGGAAGTAGGCAAAGAATAAAAGAAGAAAATCAAGGGAAAGTAAGCTAGAAAGGTACAGAAAGGGAAAGTAGGGGAAAGGGACATAAGTAAACAAGCCATGAAACATCTAGGCCAGAAACTCAAGGAAGTAAAAGAGGATCTGGGAAACCTGACTGAGATATTGAAGAACAACCATGTTAATCTATCTGTTAACAAATATATAAATCTATCTATACCTCTTATAGAAGAATGACAAATCACTTCTAAAATCTTGCCAAGAAAATTGCAAGGATGTATCCAGGCACTTGCCAAGGTCAACACACACACAAACACTTTCCATACACCTGCCTACTACTTCCAGTACAAAAAGAGTGTCTCTTGTTCAGGAATAATCTTGTACTTCCATGGAATCCAGCAACTAAGTCAACATTCAACCTTCCTTTATCTTGGTCAGCCTCTTTCTTAAATCCAGGTTGCAATGCTGTGTGCCTACCTGAGCTTTTCCTTGAAATAATGAAAACAATGAAGATGTACAGTTTATTTTAAACCTATAGGACTTTCTAGGTTTGCAAAAAGGATGGGAGGTGGGGATGTTCCCTTCTGTGGAGGAACCAAAACATGGTGCAAGAATTTATTATTTTCTTCCACTTCCCTGAAACAGCACCAGAACTAACCATTTGAAAATGTTCTCTAAAAATAACAGCTGCTATTTTTGATGATATGTGGCCATGTTCTCTATGAGCAGAATTAAATATGCAAGGGACTTCTTTGACAGAGTTCACAGAAATATGGTATTTGCAATCATTGCATGCTAGGCAGGAAAGAAAACAGCACATTACAGCAAAATACTGCATTCTGCCATAGGTATGTGTCTATGATAAATCTAATGGGTGCACATTTTCAAATATACCAAACAAGTTACTACTGTTTTTGACTTTCATGACTACTCTTCTTATGCACAGTAGCTTGCTTAATAGGTCTGTTTCTTTTGGGTATTTATTATTTTGTGTTTCTTATAACATTTGTCTTCCATTCTTGCCTCCCTCCATTCTTGCTCTCTCTTGCAAGCAAAATATAGGATTGTATGTGGCTTCTTCCTGTCCTTCCAGTTTAAACCTTCTGGGACAGCAGGGAGACAACTAGGTCATGCTCCCTGAACACATTTAAATGTGAATTGATAGGGAAACTAGGTCAGTCTGTTCCAAGAAACCTCAGCAAAGACCACACAACGGCTCAAGAATGAAAATGCTTACTATGAATAATAAACTTCAGGAAAGTAGTGCCCTGAAGGCAACCTTCATTTCTAAGCCACATTTCTAAAAATACATTGACAAATGAGAGAATTCAGAGGAGGAAGAGGGCGAGCACTGGCCTATAATGACTAGGTTATGAAGACAGAACTGTAGTAGATGTATAACCAGGCTATCTAACACTAAAGGAACCTTTTGTTAAATAAATGCCTACATATTCTCACCACTGTAATCTTCCAGGAAGCCATTTCACATGACCCTTCCATGCATTATTCCTAATTTAAAAGAGACACTCTTTATCAGGACTATTTCTATTACTGGATGCTGCTGTAAAAACATTCAGCAGCTGGGTGTAATGAAGACTCTAGATCAGGTTCAACAGAAATTGCATAGTTTGTTTTGTTTGTTCTTTTGCTAAGCTCAAATTTTACTATGTATGACTCAGGTTATAATTAATCCATCATTCATCTGATTTGTTTGAGGCACAGTATGTTAAGGCTTTTAGTTTGCTAACTCAGATCAAAGGTTTATAATATTACAGTATGTGAACCTAACATTGTTGTGGTCTTCTTGTCCTGATACATTATCCTTTTCTTTATTACTTTTTCTTTATGAAATGTATAGGCCACCCCAATATGTTACAACTCTGAACAACTTATAAAAATACTGTAAAATGCAGAAATAATAATAATAATAATAATAATAATAATAATAATAATAATAATAATTTATTCGACTTGTATGCCACCCTTCTCCCTAAGGACTCAGGGCGGCTAACAATGAAACAGCAAATATTTACAAAAATTTACCTAAAAACAGATTAAATCTAAACAAGCCAAAATATACAATAAAACCAGTAAAAATCATGGCAGTCTGGGGGGGGGGAGAGCAGAATCCAACCATTTAAAACCAGAAAACTGTACAAGGAGACCATGTATCCATGCTAACCCAGAACTTGGGGATACAGTTGGGTTTTAATGGAACATTTAAACAAGGCCAGGGTGCAAGATCTACAAATCTCAGAGGAAATGGTGTTCCAGAGGACAGGTGTCATGACAGAAAAGATGAGTTTTCTGGGCCTCACCAGGTGGCATTATTTAATTAATGGGACCCAGACCATGTTGACACAATCACAAAAGCAGGACAGGAGGGGGATGGACAGGGGAAGCTTAGCTTCCTAATTCTCCTTTCCTCATTCTTCTTGGTCAGGAAGAAGCACAATCTCAGATAGAGGTTGTCTGGATGTCTCCATTGTTAAGGTAGGCATTTTTTCAGTTATGGTTGTATTTTGGGTTTTTAGGATATTTATTGCTATGGTTTTTTATATTTGTATTTGCTGTTTTCATGTTTTTTCCCTTTTATCTATTATTGCATGCTTCCTAGAGTTGCCTTCAGTGAGACTGGCAACTATATAAAGTTTATTAGTTAGTTAATAGAATCTGTTATGTATGTAAGTTTGAATGTTATTGGTTTAGTTTGAATTGTTCTCGTAAAATGTCAAATAGGATTGGTTTAAATAGTGCGGGAAAAACCCTGCACTCTGATTGGCTGGCAACTACGGCTGCTGACTATAAGAAGCAGCCGTAGCCCAGCCAAGTCGGGTCCATTCGAGCTGTAGTCACTTAATAAACTCTTCACTGAAGCTCTTCGCGTCTGACTCTTCATGCAAACTTAACACTGGCGACGAAGGTGGGATTCCTCTGAAGAAGAGACGACGCAGAAGACAAGCAGAAGAGCGAGATGGCTGCACTGAACACCCCCCCAGCCCCATTCGATCCGCAGCAGAAGACTGGGAATCGATGCGGATCGCTTCCAAATGTATTTGGAAGGAAACGACCTCACCGATATCCCCGAGAAGCGGAAGAGGGCGGTATTTCTCACGCACTGCGGTCCGGCAGTCTTCAAGATGGTGAAGGCATTGGCGGGAACTGCAGATGTGAAGGTAATGGAATGGCCTGATTTAGAAAAGCTTTTAAGAACCCATTACGCCCCACAAGTATCATGCCTTATTAAGAGACACAAGTTTTATCATCGGGATCAAGGGGAAGGTGAAAATGTTAATGACTTCGTGGCAAGTTTAAGGGACATTGGGGGTGCTTATGAGTTTACCAACTTAGAAGAGGCCATGCGTGATCGGTTTGTTCTAGGCCTTAAAGATAAGGTCTTACAGAGCAAATTACTAATGAAACCTAAGATCACGTTTAAGGAGGCCATAGAGGAAGCTGTTTCAGTGGAAGCAACCAAGTCCTCAGCAGCAGCCATGAAGAAAATTAACAAGGCCTCAAGCCATTCTGATGTGGAAAAGTCCACAACAACCCATTGCGAGCAAATAGACTCTGATTCAGACTGTAGTGAGGTGGAGGAAGGAATTTATAGACTCAGAATGGAGAAGAAAAGGAAAGACCCTGGAAGAAAGAGGCAAGAATTTTATTGCAGAGGCTGTGGGGGCCACCCCGCACTGAATGCAAGTTTTAGACACCATCTGCCTACGTTGTGAGAAAAGAGGTCACCTAGCAAGAGTCTGCAAATCATCCAGAACTCCACCTAGTAGGAAGAAATTTCCTGAGAAAGAATTCAAGCCCAACAATTTCAGTGAAAAATGGGGCAACTCAGAAGCAAATGGGAAGAATGAAACTCATCAAACAATCACCATTGGTCATTCTTCACCCTTGAGAAGCAGAAAAGTACATGTGAAGGTATTCATTGAAGGAAGGCCTTGCCAAATGGAAGTGGACTCGGCTCCTATTTATCTATGGTGTCATGGGACACTATTCACAGGCTACTTCCCAACATTCAGAAGAAACATTTCCAGATGCAAGCACTGACTCTTAAAGACTACCAAGGGAACAAGATTCCAGTAGTTGGAACAAGAGAATTCAACGTGAAGTTTAAAGGCCACACCAACTTTGCCCCTGACCATCGTGGACAAGGATCGCCCAAGCTTGCTGGGACTTGAGTGGTTCAAGCCACTAGGCATTGAGGTGACTGGCATCAATCACGTGAGCAACTCTGAATGGGAGGAGGCCTTGAAGTCTGAGTTTCCAGAGGTCTTCAGCGAAGATTGGGCAAGTATATGGGGACCCTTATCACTTTCAACCTAGATCCCAGGGTGCCCCCAATTCGTTTAAAGCCCAGAAGGGTTCCATTTGCTTAAAGGAAAAATTGATGCACAATTAGACAAATTAATAGCTCAAGGGGTTTTAGAGCCCACTGACCACTCAGATGGGAGACACCCATAGTCACACCAGTCAAGACTGATGGGTCAGTAAGAATCTGTGGAGACTATAAGGGACACTGAACCAAGCTGCTGCAGCAGTGCATATCCAGTTCCAGTGGTGCATCATCTGTTACATTCACTTGGCAGGGGTACAGTCTTTGCCAAATTGGATTTGGCCCAGGCATATCAACAACTAACAGTTGATGATGCCACTGCAGAGGCCCAAACCATTGTGACTCATAGAGGTGCTTTCAAATGTAAAAGGTTACAATTTGGAGTAAGTGTGGCACCAGGCATCTTTCAAAGCCTTATGGAAAGAATGCTCCAAGGACTGCCAGGGGTAGTGCCTTACTTTGATGATGTGTTAATCTCTGCTGAAAGTGACACTCAGTTACAAGGATGACTCAGAGAAGTCCTTACCAGATTCAGGAAAGCGGGTTTAAAAGTCAAGGAAGAAAAATGCACTTAGAACTGACAGGGTTGAGTTCCTGGGCTACATGATTGACAAGCGTGGCATCCACCCTACAGATGCCAAGGTTAAAGCAATCAAGACCTAAATGCAAAACAGATTTGCAAGCTTTCCTTGGGCTTATGAACTTTTATCACATGTTCCTACCTCAAAAGGCAACCATTGCAGAACCATTGCACAGATTACTTGATAAGAAGTCTGTTTGGGTCTGGGGCAGGAAGGAACAATCAGCATTTAACAGTATTAAAAGACTAATCATGTCTGATGCTGTACTGATACAGTTCTCTGAGAATTTGCCTGTTGTACTGACTTGTGATGCATCCCCTTTTCAAGTGGGGGGTTAAGCCACAGGCTTCCCAGTGGGAAGAAGCCCCTATTGCATTTACTCTCACACTTTGACCAAAGCAGAGGGGAATTACAGCCAATTGGACAAGGAGGCATTGGCAGTTGTTGCAGCTGTTAAGAAATTTCATGAATATCTGTATGGGAGAACATTTACCATTGTTACAGATCACAAACCTTCATTAGGCATTGTGGCAGGAGATGAGCCTACACCTATTATCCTGTCACCAAGAATGCTGAGGTGGACTGAATTTCTTGCTGCTTATTCATACAAACTTATCCACAAGCCTGGCAAGGACATTAGACATGCTGATGCACTGAGTCGTTGCCCACTTCCTTACCACAAGGAGGACTTTGAACCTGAAACACACCTTTTTCCTAGAAACTGTTGCCAAGCTTCCAGTGCATGCTGCTGAAATTGCCAGAGAGACTGCCAAAGACACTTTATTGGCTCCTGTTATAGGCTGGATTAAGAAAGGTTGGCCTCTTCAAGATCTACCTCACCTGGCTCAACCTTTTAAGTCCAGGCAAACTGAATTATCTGTATTAAGAGGATGTATTTTGTGGGGTAACAGGGTGGTTATTCCTGCAAAACTGCAAAGAGAGTTACTGATGTTTGTCTCTGACCATGGCCAATTTACATCCACCATCTTTGAATCCTATTTAGGCACAAACAGGTATCAGACATGCCCTCACTGCCCCTGGGCACCCTTCAGCTAACGGCCGGGCTGAACGCATGGTACGTTTTACCAAGGAGAAGCTTCGCAACTGGGTCCTGGGGACATCACTGAGAAGTTGAAAAACTTCTTAGTGTTCAGCACATCACTCCTAACCCATCTAATAACTTATCCCCAGCAGAGTTGTTGATGGGTAGGAAACTTAGGTCTTCCCTTGGCCCCTTCATCCCACTTACGCACCCACACACCACTAGATTCCACTTCCAAAGTTCGCACATTCAGTGTGGGTGATTCTGTTTATGCTAAGAACCTTATAGGTGAACCTTTGTGGATTCCTGCTGAGATAACTCAGATCACAGGCCCTCATTCTTACAGGGTGCAAACAGAGGATGGACTCCTCTGGAGCAGGCACATTGATCAACTTAGATCCAGCTTTTCTCAGGAACATCGCACTTGTTCCTCTCTAGTTCCCTCACCTGCTGTCAATTCTAGGGGAAGGGGAGGAACAGGAGGAAAATCAGCAAGCAAGAATCAACCCCATGTGTAATGAGCCATTACAACAGGAACCATCCCAAAACCTGTCACCATGCCAAAATCCATCCTTAGAAGTGGAAGATTGTACATCACTACCTGACTTGGGTGCTGACATTGGGCTGGAGATGGGTTGGGAGGAGACACCAGATTCTAACAATCAAACAGGGTCTTCTTTCACAGGAAGTCCCAGTGGGGAAATGTCAGCAGACACATTTCCTCTCTCACTGGGTGAGAATGTTAAAACTTCTGAACCACAAAGGTCTCAACGTACACGCAAGAGCCCCACCTATTTAAAAGAATACATTAGATAGGTTGGGGTTTGGTATGGACTGAACCTAGTGGGGAGGGGTGTTGTGTATGTAGGTTTGAATGTTATTGGTTTAGTTTGAATTGTTCTTGTAAAATGTCAAATAGGATTGGTTTAAATAGTGCGGGAAAAACCCTGCATTCTGATTGGCTGGCAACTACGGTTGCTGACTATAAGAAGCAGCCATAGCCCAGCCAAGTCGGGTCCATTCGAGCTGTAGTCACTTAATAAACTCTTCACTGAAGCTCTTCGTGTCTGACTCTTCATGCAAACTTAACAGAATCTTCATTCTAATATAATAGACACTTCTAGAAATGAATTGAATTAGTTTTTCAGTTACTTGCTTGATTCCAAGTTACACTTTGCCCATCCTATAAGTATCAACAGCTCAGACTAGGACAGAACAGTCTAAAAGTCTATATCACGTAATATAATTTAGAAAATGAAGAGACCTGGATAAGGTGCGCGATACATAATAGCACATTACATTATGAAACAGATGTCTTTATTCAGGTAAATTGGCAGTGCATGGGGTTTTAAATCACCCAGAGTCTGGAATATGAGACTAGTTTATTGAAATATGCTTGTGTCTGATTCTGGAAAGAAATTGCAATTTGAGTTATACATGTATATGATTTAATACAAGGAATGTGAAAATAACTTTTTTTTAATAAAGTGGTACTATGTTATAGTATGCCAACTAGACTTCTAGAAAGTATATGAATTACATCATTTGGCTTTTCATAGGAGAGAGGAAATAAGCCAAAACAAGAGGATTTAAATTAAAACCATAGCTGTCTTTGGAGAACATTCCAGAAGATTGGAGGATGTTGGGAAAGGATAGGACTTTTAGGAACTTTTAGATAGTCAATTTTTTGTAGTAGAAGACACCACATAATATGTAATCAATATAACCTAAGTTTCACTCTCTTTTTTTTCAAAATATGCTTCCTGATATGTTTCAGACTTCCTCAGTCTATGACCAAAGAGGTCAAAATAAGATCATCTCACCTGATTAATATCATGACCAAGCCAGGATATTTCTCATACACACTCATAAATCTTTGGCTGCTAGATTCTTGGAGCAGTTGAAGAGAACATACTATTATTCCATTATTTCACTCTATTCATGTGCATTTGGCATCAAAAAAATGTAATGAAGGGATACTGAATTAGGTTGATACTCAATCCAAAAAAGTTGTCCTTAACCAACAACAATAACTGCTCCTGATTTACAGAATCCAGTTGAGATTTGAAGCAGCATGTTTTCCTATTTAGGAAAGATGAGTATTTCCATTGCTTAATAGAGTTTTCATTACAGCTGAAGTTAAACACCGAAATGTGATATGCAACTATGAATCCTATAACTCTATTTGCAGAACTTACTATGGCAAAACTATTTTTCCATCTGTGTACGTGTCTTTGTATATGTAGAAAGAAAGCAACAGACATATTTGGATGCTCAATGATTGTGCAAAAGTATATGTGTGTGCAGGTGTCTGTACTCTTAGAATACCATGCAGTAATTATTTCAGTATCACTGTTCTAATGTTCAGGATTTGGATGAAATAAAAAGCTACCATATTGTACTGTAATTTCATCTTTTCTCTTCTGCAGGCAAGCATATAAAAACAGAACTACCCCTCGTTCTATCCTTGTAACGCTGTTGAATGCAGTTAGTATATGCTCTAGTGACTAAATTAGGGATTTCAAGGAGTGTTGCTCACACAGATTGAAATGGAATAAAGTAGAATTGATTGAAAAACATTGCTTTAAATACAGTTCATATGATAGATCCCTTTTTGGCTGTTTTTTCTTTCCAATATAATTTTAAATAAAAGATTTATAGGCTTTGGGAGTTGCATCTAAGGCATTTCAAGCAGGCATTGTGACCTATGGCCTTATATGGTATATGATTCCACCGTTTCACCTTAAGATGGTTGGTTTTCATTCAGAAGGCAAATGTGGGAGAGTATGAAGGAAAAGAAATGTCATTATGTTACATTTCCCAGCCTCATAGCAAGAAGGCTAATCCTAAAACTTGGGGTTCAAGTGGCAGGAAAAAAATCAGAATGCTTCTTTTCTGTATCATACTAAGGACAAATTCTACTATTGTGTTATTTTTTTTGTATCTGTTCTCTACTTATTGAAGAGTTTGCACTTGCTCTCTACTATATTTTTCTTTTGTCCACCTCTTGCAATCTGCAAGACATTCTGACAACTGTTCAGGATTGACCATAAAACCCTAAGATCTCATTTGGGATTTTTGATGTAATACAAGTTTGTATGTCAATATCTGTCTCTTAACAAAGAAGTATACAGGATAATTGCTATGGATCCCTATACTCTGTCCTACATAGCTCTTTTCCTTAATGTTATTTTTTACTTCTAATTGGATTGATAGGAAAATTTCCAATATTGTATTATATGTCAATCATATTTAGTGTTTAGTATAGGTGAACAAGAAGTGTGATGTGAGGCTTTAAGATCATTTTGGGGGACCTTCAAATCTTTTCATTACTATTTGGCTGTGTATTCCAAATCAGAAATGTGGTTGCTACCAAAATTTGTCACCATGATATTAATAGCATTCAAAATTTTCTAATAATGCCTTTGAAGCATAAAATGCACTTTAAAATGCATTTGAGGGACTGTAACAGCATTGCCAAAAAGGCTTTAAGAGTTGTTAACCTTATTTTGTGAAGCTTCTTTTCTGGCAACATTGAATTGTTAACTAAGGCATACAAAACCTTTGCCAGACCAATTCTTGAATACAGCTCATCCGCCTGGAACCCACACTGTATATTGGACATTAACACAATTGAGCGGATTCAGAGATATTTCTTGAGAAAAGTACTCCACTTCTCCACTCACAATAGAATTCCCTATGCCTCCAGGCTCAAAATTTTGGGCCTGGACAATCTAGAACTGTGCTGCCTGCGGTCCGATCTAAGCATAGTACACAAAATTGTCTGCTACAATGTTTTACCTGTCAATGACTTCCTCAGCCTCAATCACAATAATACACAGGTAAACAACCAATACAAACTCAAAGTAAACCGCTCCAAATTCGATTGCAGAAAATACGACTTCAGCAACAGAGTGGTCAATGCCTGGAACACCCTACCCGACTCCGTTGTTACAGCCTCAACCCCTCACAACTTCAACCTCAAACTGTCTACCATGGACCTCATCCCATTCCTAAGAGGTCCTTAAAGGGGGTGTGCATAAGTGCACCAGCATGCCTACCGCCCCTGTTTTACTGTCCCCATTTATCTGTATTTACTCCCTTTGTTCTTGTTTATGTTCATACTTATACTTATCTTGTACCTGTTTGACAAACAAAATAAAAATAAAGAAATAAATATGTATTATTGGTCCAGCTAGCCTTTCTGGACTTCCCATGGTAATAATTGTCCACCTTGCCTATAAAGGAAGTAATATAAATAGCTAGATTAGCATGTTCCTTTTCATTAGAATTTTCTATTCCCAAAGATCTTCAGTAGCATAGGTCTTCCTATCCATGCAGACAGTTAATAATTGGTGAAACAAATTAGGAAGTAACCATTGTTCCACACAATACATCATATGGTGGTGAGACCCCTCCTCAAGAAGCCTGCTCTGGACCCAACCGTTTTGAACAACTATCGTCCAGTCTCCAACCTTCGTTTTTTAGCGAAGGTTGTCAAGAGAGTGGTGGTTCAGCAGCTTCTGCTGTTCCTGGAGGAAACTGATTATCTAGACCTGTATCAATCGGGTTTCAGGCCCGGACACAGCACGGAGACAGCATTGGTCGCACTGGTGGATGATCTCTGGAGGGCTCGGGACAGGGGCTTTTCCTCTGTCCTGGTCCTTTTAGATCTCTCAGCGGCTTTCGATACCATCGACCATGGTATCCTTCTGCGGTGGCTCTGGGGGTTGGGAGTGGGGGGCACCATTTTACGGTGGTTCTCCTCTTACCTTTTGGACTGCTCGCAGTCGGTGTTGGCAGGAGAGCAGAGGTCGTCCCCGAGCCCCCTCACTTGTGGGGTGCCCCAGGGGTCAGTTCTCTCACCTCTCCTGTTTAATATCTACATGAAACCGCTGGGCGAGATCATCCACAGTTTTGGGGTGAGGTATCATCAATATGCAGATGATACCCAGCTTTATATCTCCACCCCAGACCAGATCAGTGATGCTCTCTCTGTGATGTCCCAGTGCCTGGAGGCAGTGCAGGCCTGGATGGGGAGTAACAGGCTCCAGCTCAATCCGGCCAAGACTGAGTGGCTGTTCTTACCGGCATCTCAGTTTCCAATGGATGTGCCATCTTTGGTCATGGGGGGGAGGTGTTACCCCCCATGGATAGGGCGAGGAATCTGGGCGTCCTCCTGGATGCACAGCTCAATCTGGAGGAGCAAGTGGGGGCTGTGGCCAGGGGGGCCTTTGCCCAGGTTCGGCTGGTTCGCCAGCTCCGCCCTTACCTGAACCGAGATGCCCTTCGAACGGTCACTCATGCGCTTGTCACTTCCAGAATCGACTACTGCAATGCCCTCTACATGGGGCTGCCCTTGCGGATTACTTGGAGGTTGCAGCTGGTGCAGAATGTGGCCGCACAGGCTGTGATGGGGGTATCCCAATACTCCCATGTTACACCCCTCCTGCGCAACTTGCATTGGTTGCCGGTTGCCTTCCAGGTTTCCTTCAAGGTGTTAGTAACAACATACAAAGCCCTAAATGGCTTGGGTCCAGGGTACTTGCGGGAACACCTCCTGCCAGCATCTCACTCTGATCGCCCTGTGCGCTCCCACAGGAGGGGCCTCCTGGGAATACCGTTGGTTAGGCACTGTTGGCTGGCGGTTCCCAGGGCTAGGGCCTTTTCTGTGGGAGCGCCCGTCCTATGGAACCAGCTCCCCGCGGATCTTCGTTTGGCCCCTGATCTCCGTTCCTTTCGTCAAGACCTGAAGACTTGGCTGTTTCAGCAGGCCGGCCTGGATTGACCCGGGGGTGGGTTGTTTTAATTGTATTGTTTTACTGTCATAATTTTAATTGTCTTAATTTAATTTTTAGTAATTTATAGACTTGTATTTGTTTAATATTTTTTATTGTAAATGTACTCTTTTTATATGTTCGCCGCCCTGAGTCCTTATGGAGAAGGGCCGCATACAAGTCTAAATAAATAAATAATGATGTCTTTTTTAGATTTAGATTAGTTTTATGTTAGACCATCAGAAGTTACTAAGTGTTTGTTACGTATTTAATGTAATTCACAAAATGTTATCTCTGGTTTGGATGCATTTAAGGGTTTATAATCCTTGGAATTTATTTACTTGCTGACCAAATTCTTTCCTAAGTTTCCAGATCACATGCTATAAGCATAGTATAATAATGCTTCCATATAAAGCACATAATTCCATATCATTGAAGCCTATTCATAAATGTACAACTTAATTTTAAACATGTAAGAACAAAATGTGTTACTTTAATATTAGTCCAAATGCTGTACATTATTTGAAACAGATTTTAAAAATAAGTGATTCCATTGGTAGACAAAAGAACCCCATATATTATATGTTTTTTGCATTCCTATTTGGTTATGTTATTTTAATTAATATTAATTGTTTTAATAGTCCAAAAATTTAATTTTTATGCAACTTTACATGATCCATAAAACCTCTGTAAGATTAAGCCATTGTTTCAGAATTGCTATGGCATAGCTATGACCTCTCCACCTTGTAAATCAATCTCACAAATTTCAAAAGATAACATCAAACTGTATTTTCCAGAATAGTTTTAGAATTAAGACAGAGAGTTACTGTCAGCAACATTCTGAGTCTTGCTGTGATTCATTCGCTTGAAGGCCATCCTTTGACAGTTACAAAGTACAATGGTGAACTCAAAAACAACAATGCCATCACATTTTAAACAGAATGCTGCATTTATGTTAAGTAGAATGAACATAGGGCATGTATTAGAAGTAGCAAAATAAAATAAGAAAATATTTTATAAAAATGAAAAAATAACAAAAAAATTTGACCCTACAATTTTATACATGCCTATTTAGAAACCAGTTATATTTCGCTCAGTGAGCTTTACATTGAAAGTAGTAAGAAGAGAAGTTAGCATAGTGTAAATTATCTGAGCAATGAACCCAAACCAATTTAACCTTAAGACTATCTGGTTTACAAGGTCCCTTACAGAAATTCTTAGGAACCAGATTCATTGTCCTAAAGTAAATCTGGTCCAATGCTCTCAATGCCCATACAATTGAATCATAGCAGAATTAAGGACACATTGTTTCATTCAATGATACCACTATATTCTTCACATTGACCAATATTTTAAGCAGATATCTTCATAGCAAAAGGAAAAATTCCTGTTGTTCCATTGTCCTTCCATATATATCCCAACAGAATGCATGGCATTCTTAATAAATAAAGATTTGGACTTTCTTTTTTAAATGAATATACATCTTTAATGAAAATTTAAGAGTATGTAAGACCTCCATATTTTGAAAGATTAATTGATTATATGCTATCAAGTCATGTTTGACTCCTAGTGACCACATAGATACATTTTATGACTATCTATCCCTAATTTGTTCCTTCAAGTCTCTCGTTAGGGTACTTATTATCACTATTATCATTATTATCACTATGACTGAGTCCATCCATTTTTCTCTTTGTTGTCCTCTTTTTTTCTTTCCTTCAACCTTTCCCAGCATTAGAGTGCTTGGGTCTTCACATAATGTGTCCTAAGTAGGATAATTTCAGTCTGGTCATTTCTTCCTTCAAGAAAACTCTGGCTTGTATATTCAATGACCCATTGGTTTGTTTTCTTGGCTGTCCACAGTACTCTTCTCCAATACCAAAGTTCAAAGACATCACTACTCTTCCTATTCCACTAAAGTTTGAAACAAATATTGGTCAAATATAAGTATCTGAGATCACAGACCATTCTAAGGCATAAATAATTATTTCTAGCCCACAAGGGCTTGGCAGATTATGCTAAACCAAAACAAAAAAATACATCTTAGTGTGTCATTTGAACCCTGACAAAAGGTAGGAATCTCACTCTTAGTCTGCTCAATTCCTAAACTGGACTAATTTACTAATTTTCCTGCAGTGGGAGGAAACATGAGAGAAGACTAAACCTCATTTATATGCCTAAGATGTAGTGAAAATAATGAACTGCTCTTTTTAAAAGATTCTTCAGGTAAAAGTCTTAGGCCAGAGAAGAAAGAAAAACAGAATTAAACAATTCTTCCACAATACGATATTAAAGAAAGGAAGTGAAGAAATTAAGTCTAGGGTTTATTTTCTCAATCATCATTAAGGGTGATTTTAAGTAGAAGATGTTGCATTAAAAAAAATCAGAGCACATTATTGAAATGCTGAATGGGCTTCCAAGAAGAGAAAATAAATGCATAAGCAATTTCTTCACAGCCAGAAATTCAATAATGACAAGTATGTGTTGTCAAATGACGACATTGTCTGTATGAACATAAGAGAAATTGTCTGTATTTTTAGGTGCAATTCATGATGACTTTTTTAAAACTCCAAAAACAATACAGTTCATCACTTAAAAACCATCAAAGATTATTATTTGTTTTTGCTTAATTTCTTAGGTTTTTAACAGCAGCCTTTAAAAAAAAAGGAATTTCTCATAGCAAAGGAATAATGAAGTCAATTATGTTGTAATGTTTATGTCTATGTCAGGGTTCCAAGTAATACATCCATTGCAAACAAGAACTCTAAGGCAGGTGAATATCAAAGAATAGCTTTATTGGAAATATTATATTGGCACATATCTGGTGAAAACCGACTCTGAAGGTTTTCACCTAATTAAAAGTAAAAGTTTTTCCTTGACCCAAAACAATCAGTCACATGGCCCAAACACTGCTGGTCTGGTGACATCACTCTTCCTTCCCCTAGCCAGGTGTGAGAATGTCCTTGGTTCCCAGGAGAAAGTTTTTTATTTTGACTACACCAACCCAACTATCTCTAATCCCCCTCTCCCTATCCCTTGCTCAAGTGTGGCAACACTGAAGGTCCACTTCACCCAGGTCAGCGTCAGGGTTGACAATCTATTTGTAAGGGGAACCTTGAGAAGACAGATTGCCACATATGAAGAAGCCTCTATCATCTTTGTTACTCACTTACATATCACTCTCCAAAGGGACCAATGTGTAGGCCTCTTTTGAAGGTGACCTTTGTACACTATCTGGCACAGCAGTTAGTTGGCTTCTCATGGCATATACTGTATGCCTCCCACAGTCACCACACAGAGAATGTCTCACTATTCAGCATTCCTCCTCCCACCCCATTTAGAAAAACTCATTTGGGAATATCTTGTGCCCCAGAGAATACATTGTTCTTCCAGTAATGCAGCTCTTCAGAACTTACTTAATATCTTGTTTTGAGAATTTCTCAGAGTCAGCCACTTAATAGAGAGAGCTTCCCTGGGAAATTTAGAAGAATGATTCTCACAGAGACTTTATTGCTTGAACAATCTCAGAAGTGAGCATATAGTCTTTCAGATAAGGTGGTCCTATAACATGTATGATTCAGAACAAACGAACTTTAGATTGGAACATACTTCAATACTTTACATACTTTGAAGTATGCATAACTATAAGAATTAAGTCTCTAAGCAGACCTGGTAGCTTCAATGAGATATCCCTGTAATTTTCTTAACACCAGTACAGAAATTCCCCAGTATTCTCTGGAAATCAAACTGAAATTTAGCTTCCTGGTCAAGTTCAGTCAGTGTTGTCATGTGCTGAGTCCTGATTTGTATGGGTGTCTATGTACCTTTGAGCAGAGGTGGTATTCAGCAGGTTCTGACCAGTTCTGGAGAACCGGTAGCAGAAATTTTGTGTAGTTTGGAGACCGGCAAATACCACCTCTGATTGGCCCCACCTCCATCTATTCTCTGCCTCCCAAGTCCCAGCTGGGTCTTCTTTTGTTGCCCTGCACAGGACAATGGGGCTGGAAAGCAGTTAGTGGGGTGGGGAGGGAATGGGATTTTGTAGTAACCTTCTCCTGAAGTGGGGTGAGAATGGAGATTTTGCAGTATCCTTCCCCTGCCATGCCCACCAAGCCATGCCCACCAAGCCACCCCCACAGAACCAGTAATAAAAAAATTTGAATCCCACCACTGCCTTTGAGTCAGTTTTTGTTTCCTGGTAATTGTCTGGACAAGTCCCTGTCATTTTCTTTGGAAGGTTTTTCAGAAGTGGTTGGCCTGCTTCCTAGGGCTGAGAATGATTGTCCCAAGGTTAACTATCTGGCTTTATGCTAAAGAAGGACTAGAACTCACAGTTTCTAGACTGAGCAATTAACTACTAAGAAAAGTGGCTTTCTACAGAATAATAATCATTCATCCTGTTTAAAAGGAAGCCCCGTGCTCCATAAAACCAGTCAGTTGTTGTTGCTGTTAAATTTATATACCTGGCCATTAATAGCCTGGCCATAACAATCTGGAGCAGCTAAAATTTTCAAATATTTTTAAAGTGTGTTTTACAATAGTTGAAACAACATGTAACTCAGCTGGGAAAGGGCACATTGGCACATTACTGCTGGCAATGCAAGCACCTCTTGACTACCATGAAAAACTGGTTCCCAGCTAAAACAATAGTAACCCCATTACAAATCTGAGTCTAGGAGATGTGAAAATATTTGTAATTTGTATGTATTGAAGTGGTATAACTCAGATCAGGATGGGCAAACATCCAGTTTTATTCTAAGCACTCCAAACGCTGTAAAGTTTGTCCTCTCTCCACTTCTATCCCTGGCTGACTCATCTTTTGTCCTCTGGAGCGCGATATGCTCTGCTTTTCCCTCCTCTCCCACAAGGCAGAGGACTGTAAAAAAAATCCAAAGGACAGAATATAGCAGAAAAATGTTGGGTATTTTCTGCATTTGTTTGCTGCCATCTTGTAGTCATTTGTTTTCCCAAGGGATTCTAAGGGCCTTGGTGGTGCAGGCTGTTAATAGCCTAGCACTTAGTTCCAGCTGCCTGTAATTATTGCAGGCTCGAATCCCACCAGGCTCAAGGTTGACTCAGTCTTCCATCCTCTCGGGGTAGGTAAACTGAGGACCCAAGATTGTTGGGGGAAATAAGCTGACTTTGTAAAAATGCCACTTAGTAATAAGCAGGCATATACAATGGAAGGAAGGCTATTGCTGAGCGCATTGGGTTGTATCCCCAAAATTGTAAGCCGCCCTGAGTCTCCAGAGAAGGGCGGGATATAAATATGAATTTTTTTAAAAAAAGAATGAACAAAAGGCTGGAAGATGAGAATATGTTATTTAACTGTTTGTTTAAGAAATATGAGTACTTAGATGTTCAGGTTGTTTCTTAGAAACAATCAACTTCTGGATCTCTTTACTAAACCACTAGTGTTATAGAATCCATTTCTCTAATAGGCACTAGAAGTTGGTATGAAAGACATGTTCCAGGATGCTTGGAGGAGTACTTACATTGTTTGTTCAGTAACACCTAGCAAGACTTGCATTTCTGTCTGAACTGGAACAGTAACAGAAGGGGGCCTTTTTGCATCCATATTTTTCTTTCTTCATTTTTCTGAATCCATTGGGGGAAATGTGTGGTGTTGTTTATACTTTGTATTCCTGAAGAAGAGCTAAGGCTTACTTATTCACTTACGTATGAAACAGGATTTAGTAGACATGGACATTATTGGCAATCTTACCAGTAAATCTAATTAGATGAAACGTGGAACTATTCAATCCAGAAAACTTTAAATCATTCAAATGAAGTGGAGAAGGAATCTCCAGCCAAACTTGCCACGAGTCAGTTGCAGATGATTACGGATTGTTCTTTTCTGATTTTTAAAATCTTTACCCAATGGTATGTTATTGGACTTTTGTATCACGTATTAAAAATAAATGGAGCGTCAGACATCAAATATGCTTGATAAAATGTATTAAGAGTTCCAGCAGTATGATTTGAACTCTATCTTAATTAGAATTAATTCCATAATAGAAACTTAATTTAGAAGTTTCTGAAAGCTTTTCTTGGGTGTCTCTGAGATTAAAACCTGGTTCAAGCAATTTCAGAGAGCTTTATGGTCATTACTATAGGATCCATAAATGTTCAAAAGAAGTGTTAGGACCTTTTACCTATGCTAGTCCAATAGAAGTTTGGCGTAAGGGTTGCTGCTAGTAAATTCTCCAGATTTCCCTACCAGAGATGTGTGATAAACAAGGGACAGATGGCAGACATCTTCAAGAAAGAGAAAAGGCCACCCCAAAGTTTTGTTGGCTCAGAAAGGATGGAACAAGATCCAAGATAGCAGTCTTGGGATTGACATATATAAAGGACAGATTTTCTGTTCTAGTACACACAGTACTCCTTTGTATGTATGGTTTCCTCAAATTTCCAATAAAGCTACTTATCTAACTTTCTTTTTGTCTGCTTGGGAACACAGAATATTAAATGGGCTTACACCAACATACACATACACACAGATATGCACAGACAGATAAACATAAACACAAGCCCACATTATTCGGGTCTATTTGTCTGTTTTAAACTAGCT
The DNA here is from genome assembly GCA_009733165.1 of Naja naja. Lineage (NCBI taxonomy): Eukaryota > Metazoa > Chordata > Lepidosauria > Squamata > Elapidae > Naja > Naja naja. The sequence goes on along the minus strand of CM019150.1, from coordinate 190,529,956 downwards.
GAGCCCTGTTCTTGTATGAAATCTGCTAAATTTACTGTAACTGTAATTTTCCAATGAAACTTTTACTGGATGTAGGCATCTACTAGCTGTGTGTGCTACTTTCCATTTGAAAGTACATGCTACCTATTTTAGCTCTGCTTTCTTCATCTTTCTTCAGCAAGGATCTTCTGATATCAATCATGTTTTAAATCCCTTTAAATATATGCCTAGTTGCATGGTGTAATCCTTCTCCAATAAATCACTCCAAACTGCACCTGTGTCTAAATGGCTTGCACAACTACCTATTTCTGTCTAATCTATCTAAGCCACATCTAGTTCTAAATGTATCTATAGTACTAGCAAGTATAATAAGAAAAGCAGTTCCACATAAAAATCAAGCCTGCAGAAAGAACTTCATAGCTGATTTGATTAAATGTGAAATCACTTTTCTACCATAAACTTTGTTCAACCATTTAAAAAGTTTCAAAGTATCCATATTTTAACTACAAACTCACACAGAATTGATAAGCCATCAAATTCTGTTTGCAGCAGATCTATTCATTTGCAAAAATTGTTATACTATTCTGTCACATCTAAAAGTATTGAAAAAACCACATTGAACTGAATCCAGCTATGTGGTTCAACCTGGGACCCAACCTTTGCTACTCCTCCAAGCATCCTGGGACATGTTTTTCATATGGATTTTCATATAGACAATTCTTTGTGTTAGTCTCTTTTACAACGTAAGGCAATTCTGGATCTTATATCGCTTAAAAATATCTCGTGTTACATCTACAGAAGCAGACAGCATATTAATTTGAAGATATCTTATGGGTGATTCATTTAAGTATCCACCAACATTATCAATAGGAAGCCTCACTTGAAAAGTTATAGTGCAGAGGAATCTACACTATTCTAGACTGACTGTTTCACTGCTTAATGGTTCTTACAATTAAGAAATTCCTCCAAACATTCAGCTTGAATCCTACTCCACATTTCCCTCCAACACAACTCAGAAACATTTACAAAAGTACCCCTTGGGTATGAAAATTTTTAGTCATCCAGGTCATGGTTGTCCCATAGGTGTTTTTCAAAAGGCAACTGGACTTCCTGGTTTTTTCTTTGAAGACAGAGCTGAAGAAGCTTCTTGGATGAGAAGTGAAACATCTTCAAAGAAAAACCCGAAAGTTCAGTTGCCTTTTGAAAAAGCACCTTTAGGACACCTTTGAGAAACCCTTAGGGTATGTTTATTTAACTACTGCAGCTCCACCAGATTGCAGTATTAGCTAATTCACATTTCTCTGCCTTGTCTACAAGAACATCATGACACCTTGTCTGAGATCAAGACATAGGACATCCACAGAATTTCTTTGTTTTGCTAAAATTAGTCATTCTATAGTCCTGAAGGTATATTAAACAGCAAATATGATGCACCAATTTGCCTCATCCCAAAATAGCATGACCATCACCAGCTGGTTGAAGGAAGCTATGCTAAAACTCATTAAATTTATTAGGATATAAATTAAATATATAAATTCTATGCTTTTAAAAATAAAATCAATCCACATAAGAAATGAAATATTTACCATTTTTGAAATACATGGAAAAACAAAAAATATATATACTTTTTACTGAAAAGAATTACAATATAATTTGCAAGGAAATCTTTTTGGGAGACTATAACACATCTGCATTTCATAATATGTGTGGATGACTGTTGCTATTACAATATGCTAATTTTTTAAAAATGAACATCTTTAACCCAGCATGAGAACTACTTTGCAGGGAATGAGTTTTGTGTGATGATCTCTAATCATTATCCTCACATGGATTTGATGAGAAACTAAAGACAGTTTTCCATTGTTTGTGTAAAATTCCACAGGCGCTTTAGTATTTACTATATTCACTGTATAGTGATTGATCTGTCTATTAAGACATAAAGGGATTGAACTGTAAAAAGAGAAGTATGTGTGAATTATCTTGTGCTATGGTAACCTAAGAAAACAGGAAAAATAAGAGGAAGGAACAAAACACCTTTTGAAAAAAAAGGCAGATTAATAGAAGACAAGTGGCATTAACTAAATTATGTGCATATTGCATTATCATGTGTACAATGAATGTAGACTGAATTAGTTTCAAGCTTAAATCCTAGCATGACATATTTATTTATTTATTTTATTTTATTCATATTTATATCCCGCCCTTCTCCAGAGACTCAGGGCAGCTTACAATTTTTGGGATACAACCCAATGTGCTCAGCAATAGCCTTCCTTCCATTGTATATGCCTGCTTATTACTAAGAGGCATTTTTACAAAGTCAGCTTATTGCCCCCAACAATATAAAAGCTCCCAATGTGTAGACACAGGTTCAACAATTAGAGACACCCATAACTGCAAAGGACTGATCCATGGGGAAGGAAGAAAAAACATAATATCCATGTTGCATGTTCCAGATCTCCCAGGTTCAATCCAGTTACCAGAACCGGACATGTTATAAGAAAAAACATTACAGTTAATTAGATAATCTTACAGTGAATGGACAAATATATAATCCCAGTATGCATTTGCCATTTTCACTTCTAGCTGCAGGAAAGCTTAGTTAGCCTCATGTTGGTACTCTAACTCATTAAGGTTAGGTTAGGGTAGGCAACACTCAAACTCTTTGGCCAAGGGCTTTTCACATCATCTACTGCCTGATTGGCTGGGCACATTATTTATATAAATTAGAGTTGACTGGGATCATCATCAAGACAGAATGGTAGAGCATAAGTAGCTGCCAGCAGCTCCTCCTCTTCCCTTTAAGAACAGAGCATATGAATGTTGTTTTCTCACTGGCTATAGCTGAACACAGAATACAGAAGTATATAAATCAAAACTGATCAAGCAATAAAAAATATCTTAAGGACTCTTGAAAAGCCACAACAGACTAATGCCACCTGATATTAAGCAGCAAACATTATGATTATAATATAAAACAAGTGAATCCAAGCACTTTAGTTGTTTTGCATCTGCTAAGGAAGATTTATTGTAATCTCAATTCAAATTGTATATTTTAGTGCTATTCGCAAAGATCAAGTTTATGTTTGTTGATCTACAACAATGGCTTCAACATGATGTCCTGGCTTATAACTGCCACTGGCCCCAAATGTTAAAGAATGACTGGAACTGTAATCTAAAACATTTGGAAAATGCAACATTGAAAAATGCTGAACTTCTCAAAGCAGCTGCTCTAGAAACATTCTCATAGATATTAATTGAAAATATAATGAATTTTCCTTCCATACATACTTGAATCAAATGTTGACATATCAAATAAGTATATTTTGATTCATAAAATTAGTGGTTCAAGTCTTAGAAGTTTGGCAAATAGTTTTAAGAACTATAGAAATAAATTTCACATGGAAACAAGATTAACTGGAAATAATATGACTTATATTATTGTTGGGGGGGTAAATGTATCTAAATAATGATATATTTTTTCCTACTCAACTGGCCTAATTAGGACTTAGTTATTATATAAGACAGGGAGAGCTATGACTTGGACTCTATAGTAGCTCTGAATCAGAGGAAGAGACATTATTCTTTCTTGTTCAATCCAAATGTTTTATATATATTTCATTATCTTATTACAGATATTTTCTGTGGTAAAAAAGTGGAAATTATTTGTAAAATAGAATGTCCCCTTGACTTCAGACACTAATGCTATATACATATTCCAAAAGATCTGGGTGCTTAAGCTGTATATGCCTGAACTAGGTTTTTCTTTTTGTTTCCTTGATCACATGGGTGAAAATACAAGAATTTATCCTATAACTGTGGCCCCGATGAAAATTTTGCTACCTGTAAAAAAACCCATGAATTAGAACATCATTAGTACCATTGTTTGTGATTGCATTGATTCCTATGGGAACAATACTAAACAAATCTGGCCATAGCTATGAGACATCAAAAAATGTGCCAGGCTATCCTATCTCTTTAAATTGTCAATCTGAAACTGCATGGAAAAATAGCATCTAAAATAGAATTGCTGCCCAACACTATCTGTATACACAGCCAAGATATTGCAGTGTTTGGACTGGACAAATGTGCCATCCTCACCATCAATAGAGGGAAAATAGTGAAAACTGAAGAAATTAAGATGCCCTAATAGAAACAACATCAAGATTCTGTATACTGTATACTCAATCCAACTCAATCAGTAAAAATCAATTACTCTATGCAGTATTTGCCATCCTGTCACATAAAATCCCTCTAAGCAAATCCATCTTTTTTCACACAACATAAAATTTCTATCAGAAAAAGTGGAGGGTGGGATGGGGAATTGATGGAATGACAGGGAAAAATGGAGGAACCTGACTGTACCTGAGAAATTCACAACAGGAAAAATGGATTCATAGTTTGTGTTGGCTTGTTTCTTCTATGGAAACTCAGACCAAGATTCCTCTGGAAAGCATACTATCCAAAGAAGACTATAGAAAAAAGACAATGAGAGACATTTTTCTTGGCAATTCCAGTTGCCATCTGGGGAAAGCTGAATAAAGAAGAACAGGTGCTGCCAGCCTAAGAATGAATTCCTGATTAATGCACTTGCTTAAATCTTAAGTTTAAAAAAGAGGTACGTAGGCTTTTCGAAGCAAGATAGTTCTTTTTTTAATGTGTGTTATTTTTTCCTATAAGAGAAATGAGAGGATTTGTCACAATGCTTGTTTATCTAGATTGGCTGGAAAACTGAAATACATTTTATATTGAAAGAAAGTTGCTATTTCTGTTAATAAACAGGGGAAAAGAAGAGATTTTGTGTGATGTGTATTAAGTAAGCCATAAAAATCAAAACTCACAAAATGTCTCAGCAGAAATATTTAGAGGTCTTTCCAACCACTAGTAAGAATGTGTTTCCTTTTCTTCCATCTCATGAATGAAACCTCTCTAATAGTGATAATAGAAATGAACACACTGTGCCTGGTGCTACAAATTCCCTAAAAACTGATCATAAGCTATGAGATGAACTAGATTAATTTTAGCTTGGAGGAATCCTTGGTGGGAGATAAAATGAGTTTATCCACTCAAGATGAATCTACTGCAGCAAAGCAGGCAAGAGAATAAACCATGTGTTAATGAGAAAAATTGATGAGTTAAAGAGGAAGAAAGAACACATATACCCACAGAATACACCTAATGGCAAATTTAGAATCTGGCAAACAATCAGCATGACATCTAAAATGGGCCATTTAATATAATCATAGTAGCCCTGTAGCACCCACCTTCTTATTAGATTCCCCATATATAATTCAATTGAGAAGAATGCCATTAATTTGGAAATTACATCAGTCATGTTCTATTAACTAAAGATCATTTGACAGCTTAGGGATATTATTCTTTTTCATTTTCATTTGTATTTTAAATTGTTTTCATTTTTCTTCCCTTTTCTTTACTAATCCAACACAGTGGGAAACAACTTGGGAAATAATAAATTGTGTGAAGATTAATTATCCCTACCTAATAATTTTTCCATTTATAAAAAAATGCCAGTAGCTGTCAAAATCCTTCCTAGAGAACAGAAAATATAGAGATCTTTTTAAGCACTAAGCTTTTGGTGACAATTTGAAATAATCATACTGGAAGAATAATATGTCCCTTACAAAAGTAATAAAAAAAAATCTACACCACACAAAACAAACAAGTATTTGGTGTCTAAGGAATTACAAAGAGTGATAGAAAGAGTGAACCCTGAACAGTTCATTAAACAATAGTCTTCTGTTCATACCAAAATTATAATAAAGATACATAATAGAAAAAAAGGAGGGACTCACACCTTCAAATCTTGATAAAGCTTAAATAATAAAAAAAGTTGTCTTCCATGCTGAATAAAATTTAGAAAAGTTGTGCATGTTTCTAAAAAAGCTCAATATAATTTGAATCAATAATTTTTCTTAGTGAATCTATTTTTTTCATGATTAAGATTCAAATTTAAATAACTAATTAAACTGTATTGATTTAAACCAGTTGATGATGGAATGTGCTACTATACCTATCCCGAAGTCAAAAAGTGCACAATATATTCCAATAGACTTTATATTTTAAACAAATAGATCATTTAAGATGATTTAATAATCAGAAAATATTCCCAAACTTCATAATCTAGCCAGTAATAGTTCCATTTAAGGAAACAGCATGAAAAAGTTGAGTATACTGAATTTACCTCCAAAAAGAACAAGTTTTTCTCTTATTTCCCCTTCCTACAAAAGTTTAGAATGTACTTATTGTTGTATTGTCGTATTTTTAGTTGTGAGCCATCCCGAGTCCTTTCAGAGAGGAGGCAGCATACAAGTCCAATTATTAAATTAAATTATTAAATTAAATTAAATAATGTAAGCTTTGATTCTATTCAAATGGCTGGGCACATTTGTATCCAAACCCATATAGAAACTAAATCCTTGATTTTAAAGCCTGGAAAATTTATGATATAATGAAGAAAAGTTTTAGAAAAAAAATTAAGAGTATAGACAGTTCATTAACTAAGTATATTACTCTGTTGAAGGGTTTTACAGAGACAAATTAAGAAGGCTTCAGTGATTCAGAGAGGTTGTCTGATCACATAAGCTTTAATGATATATGGTATTAGATTCCCTTGGTAGATGGTTTTTATCCATTCTATAAACAAGTGGTGAAGAAAAATTTCCCATATAAATAATTTCTGATATCTTTTCAACAGCTAAGTGCAATTGATTGATAGTGAGAGATTCTTTAAAATATTTTTTTTTGGATTTGGAATAAACACTGCGTTTTCTAGCCCCTTGGCCAAAGCTGTGTTTTCCATAAAAGTGTACATTAGCCACATAATTATTCAAATACTTTGGATCATTTGTTCGTGTGGCTTTGTTTTTAGTAGCATTCTCTAGAGCCTCTTCTATGATGATTATATACTTAAAATATCTGGTTCTACTTCACTGATTAAATCTTGATACATATCAGGCTTTCCACTGTTTTTGGTAAAGTTCTTTGATATATTTGCACCATTTTTATATCTTATTTCTGCAGTACATTTTTGTTTTCTCTATTATAACGTCTATCCTTGTATGAAAATAGAAAGGTTATGTAAGTTATTGTTTGTTTGCTTTCGTTAAAAAAATAAGAATCACTCTACTTATTGATGGCATGATAGTAAGACAGTTAAAGCGGGCTTGTGTTTCTTTCAAGCAGCTTAGGTTTCTAAGTTTTGGTATGGAAAACAAGATACTAAAACCAATTAAGGCTCAAAAGGAGTTTGCCTTTGTCTGTATAGGAAGTATAGTATGAGAGATTTTTCCCCTGTTGCCTATCAGACAAATTGATCATTCACGATGGAGACAGTGAATGCTGGTTTAACCCTTGTCCTCTATGGAATACTTTACTCATGCATTTTGAGAGAAATTCATAATGCATAGTGCATACAGATAGTCCTCAACTTATAACCATAATTGATCGCATAATTACACTATCATGTCACCCGTAGTCCTTCTTTTCATTAAACTAGACATACCCAATTACTGCAACTGTTCTTCACATGTTTTTGCCCTCAGTCCCCTAATCATCTTTGTTGCTCTTCTCTGTACTCTTTCCAGAGCAGGTGTCAATCTTGCGTCATCATGTCAGTGTCATGTAACGTATTGCAACTTTTTCCCCCTTCGCTAAACTGGGCATGGGCATGGCCAGTGCGTGACACATCCAGCTCACAGGCCATGAATTTGACAGTCCTGTTCTAGAGTCTCAACATTTTTTTTTATATTGTGTCAACCAAAACTGGATGCTATGCTCTGTGAATTTGTCCAAGCATAAGAAAAGAGAGCCAATTTGGTGCTGAGGTATCAGGGTAGAAACTGGGAGACTGGGAGTTCTAATCTTGCCTTAGGCACAAAGCCCTCTGGGGACCCTGGACTAGTCACTTTCTCTCAGCCCTACCTAGGAAGAAAGCAATGGCAAACCAATTCTCAAAAACCTTGCCAAGAACCATTCACGGGCTTGTCCTGGCAAATTCTGAGAATCAGACACAACTGAATGGAAGAAAAACAAAAAAGTAAATAAGGTAAAAATAGCCCTGCTGGATAAAGCCAACGGTCAATGTAGTTCAACAATTTGTTTATTGCCGAACCTTTCCCCACTGTCACCTAACCATGGCACGAACCTGTCCATCAATCTCTTTTTATTGCCATGTCCTCGTGACCTTGCTTTCTTCTGTCTCCAACCCATATGTAATGCATCTTAAACTTATCTTTAGTTTAACTGGTTTTAAACTAATATATTCTCTTTTAAGCAGCTGTAACTGCTGAAAAGGGAATATATGAGTGTGCCAACTTTGTCCTGGGTGCAATCCCAAGCATTTCTTCAATGAGTGTCAGTGCTAAGCTCTTCTTAATGTATCTTTTGCACAATAAACAAAGGAAGCAGGATTTTCCAGCATTTTTTTTTTATTTTATTTTATTTTATTTTAATGGGATTTATATGCCGCCCTATCTCCCAAAGGATTCAGGGCAGCTCACAACAATAAGAAAAAACAATACAAAATTTAAAATTTAAAAAATTACTAAATCCAAATCCCAATGATACTAATTAAAAGTGCCAAAATAAACAATAACCCCCCCCCTCAGTCCAGGTCGGCCTGTTGAAAGACCCATGTCTTCAGGTCGCGATGGAAGGATCGAAGGTCAGGGGCCATCTGCAGCTCCAAGAGCAGCTGATTCCACAGGGTGGGTGCTCCCACACAGAAGGCTCTCCCCCTGGGGGTCGCCAGATGACACTGTCTGGCTGACGGCATCCCAAGGAAGCCCTGTCTGTGGGAGCGCATGGGACGCTGGGAAGGTGTTGCAGGCAGTAGATGGTCCCACAGATACCCCGGCCCTAAGCCATATAGGGCTTTATAGGTGATTACCAGCACCTTGAATCTCATCTGAATTTTGCCTGGGGATAGGTAAGGAACTGTGTGGTAGCGGCAAGTTTTATATCATTTTCTGCTGATGTATGGATAGATGAATAGGATTTTAATTTGAGCATAAGCCCACACCAGCATACAACATGTTTCTGAGATGCTCGTAAAAAAGAAGTGGAGACATAGTGGTCCCACATTCCATAAGTAGCATTTCTTTTAAATCCATCTAATTTACACCTATGAGTGCAGCAAATTCCAGTTGTATATACATTATATAAAGAATCCCTTTTTATTTGGGTTGAATATGCCCACATTTATATGGATGAACCGCAGTTCTAACACAAGGAGGAGACTGGAAAAAGTTTTCCCAGTTTCCATACTCTACTTGGTTATATTATTCACATGAGGTCTAAACTAAAAAGTGGCAATTGCAGCAATCATTCCTCATAGGAACTTACTCCCCCTAATTAACCTAATGTTCGGGGTTGCCTTTTTAAAACAAAAAACTTTTCAAATTCCGCAATATACTTTTTAATGTAGTGATTAGAACTATATGCAGAATTTCAAAATTACCTTGCTATAGATTGATGAAAGGGCATTACTATATTAGCAATTCTTTACAGGGATTTTTTTTTCATTAAGACTGTGTTAAATATGGCAGCCCCTTTATCTTGAACATGTCTAGTCAGAAAGTAGTGTTCCAATATGAACTGCTATATTAGTATGCATCAGCTCACTTCTATGTGCTCTACTGCCATCTAGTGAAGACTTGAACAAATACAGGGTTACAATAGTCAACATCAGCAACCTGTTTCTAAGAATATTGCTCATACCTATCTAAAAAATAAAATAACTTGGAAAAAAACTATCGAGAATTTTCATTTCAATCCTATGTTTATTGTTTTGAAAATCTATGGCTTTTGTTTTGAAATCACATTTGAAAAGTGAAGTTGAAAAAGAAAAAGATCTTTCCTTGAGATTCAAATTAGGCTTACCATACATGAACTGCAAAACTCTAGAGGACTACTAGGATTTTTAATGTACCTATTTGCTGAAATCTAGTGCCCAGATTGTTCAGATTGTTTAGCCTAAATGGGGTAGCCCTCATTTGTATTCATCTAATTTCCAGGATAATTTTAGTGGCAAGACAAAACAGTTGCAGATAATTTAAAATAAAAGCTAAATTAGGTATCAGGTGCAGAACCTGAAACCTTGAGTGCAGCTGTCAAAACCTCTCCAGAATTTCTCACTTAACTGTCAATTTGAAGTGTGGTGGAAGGGAAAACTGTTAATATAAAAGGATTCATCGTGTTACCTTTATTTAAATATGTTTTAATTAAACTTTAATTAAATCTATGTTTGTTTTGGCAGTGCCTACTTTCCTGGTTCTATTTTCTGCATTGCATGAATAGTAGGCACGTTCTAGACTACTATATAGAGACTAAATAGAGCTCTTAACCTGTAAAAACTGTACTTCTGTAATAATACAACAGGACCAGTTTGTTCATCACTAGGCATGTTTCATTCTGCTGCCTTCCTTCATATTCTTTTTAAAAGGCTGATGACTTCTGAGGCTACATCCAAAGATTAGAAAGGACCTAAGTCTAAAAAGGGAAATAAGTATACTATATATTTCAGTAAACCTAATAATAGTCCTAAAACTAATCATAAGAAGCAACCCACACCTTGATGATCTACATTCTACATGCTGTCTATGATGGGACTGTGAAGGATGGATGGATTGATGAGTAAATAGATAAACAGATAAAGATTGAGAGTGTGATAAAAATCAACCACCAAAACAAAAATGGATTTAATTAAAGTGTAATAAATTTTACATATAACATATAGATAGATAGATAGATAGATAGATAGATAGATAGATAGATAGATAGGTAGATAGATAGGTAGGTAGATAGAAACAGAGAGAGGGGGAAGGAGGGATGGAGAGAGAGAGATGGAGAGACATATAGATAGATCTTTCATTGTTCTTGCTTGCATAAGAACTGAAATTCATAAAATAGTCAGGCATCCTGATGAAAAAAAGCTAGACAGTTAAACTGCAAGTAGCCCAGAGCAAATCTAAGCCTGTTTAATGAAGCAATAAGATTGATCAGCAGATGTTAATATGTATCTCTTAGAACCCTGCAGCTTTCACACCACATTATGTATGTTTTGTTTTATTGTTTGTGAATTATTAAATATCAGACCTATCTGCATTGGTTTTCTTGCAGATGTGGAAATCGTGACAAAGGTTCAGATGTGGAAATCATAAAGCTGAGAAGAATTAAGAATCAGACCACTGTGGTCAGCATATTTTGAGAAAATATTCTCAGCAATATTTATTTATTTTTTATTTATTTATTTATTTATTTTCTCAAGCTTATAAGATAACAGGTATAAGTATAAACATAGTTATGAATACATGAAATGTATACATATAAGAAAAATAAAAAGAAACAATAGGACAGGGACGGTAGGCACGTTGGTGCTTATGCACACCCCCTACAGACTTCTTAGGAAAGGGGTGAGGTCAATAGTAGACAGTTTAAGGTTAAAGTTGTTGGGGTTTGTGGAAGAAACCACAGAGTCAGGTAGAGTATTCCAGACATTGACCACTCTGTTGCTGAAGTCGTATTTCCTGCAATCAAGGTTGATGCAGTTAACCATGAGTTTGTATCTATTGTGTGCTCTTGTATTGTTATGGTTGAAGCTGAAGTATTCATTGACAGGTAGGACATTGCAATATATAATTTTATTACTATACTTAGATCGGACCAAAGGGGGCATAGTTCTAGGTTTTCTAGGTCTAGAATTTCAAGTTTGGTGGCATAAGGTATTCTGCAATGAGTAGAGGAGTGGAGAACTCTTCTAGTGAAATATTTCTGGACTTTCTCAACTGTGTTAATATCAGATACGTAATGTGGGTTCCAAGTATTGGTCTAGCAAATGTTTTGTATGCTCTAATTAGTAGTGTGATATTACCGGAGAAAAAGCTATGTAGGATTAGGTTAACAACTCTTAATGCCTTTTTGGTTATGTAGTTACAGTAGGCTCTAGAACTTAGATCATTAGAGATGAGTACTCCAAGGTCCTTGACAGAGTTTGGATCATCAACAAGGTCGTGACTATTCAGCTTGTATTTTATTTTCTGATTTTTTTTTGCCAATATGTAAGACAGAGCATTTATTTGTTGAGATTTGAAGTTGCCATTTGTTTGACCATTCTGATACATAGTCAAGGTCTTTTTGAAGGGTAGCAGTATTGTCGGTGGTGTTGAATAGCTTTACATCATCAGCAAAGAGAATGCAGTTGCTCTTAATATGATCACAGAGGTCATTTATGTAGAGTATGAAGAGAGTTGGTCCTAGAACACTGCCTTGGGGACACCACTGTTGACAGGTACAGAATTTGATAGGACGCTCCCAATTTTGACCATTTGTTGTCTGTTTGACAGGAATGCTTCTATCCAGTTATGCAGGTGTCCAGAGATACCATAAGATTTTAGTTTTAGGAGTAGTTTGTCATGTACCACTGAATCAAAGGCTTTACAGAAGTCTTTGTAAATTGCGTCTATTGCTTTGCCCTGATTGAGTTGTGTAGTCCATATGTTTTTGCAGTGTAAGAGTTGCAGATTACAGGATAGTTTTTTTCTGAAACCAAATTGTTTATTAGAGAGTAGGTTGTTTGTCTCTAAGTGGAGGATAATGGATTGGTTAATAATTGATTCCATGACTTTATAGGTGATGCAGCATAAAGAGATTGGTCTGTAATTTTCAACTAGGCTGGGGTCTCCCTTTTTGAAGATGGGTATGACTGTGGCTTGTGACCATAGGTTTGGCAAGGAGCTGGTCCTGAAAAATTTTCAAAGATTATGCTTAGTGGTTCAGCTATGGCAGTGGATAGCTTTTTAAAGAAGTAGGAACATATTCCATCCAGTCCAATAGATAGAGATGGTTTTAGATTGCATAGTGCTTTTTCAACATTGTCTTCTGTGAAATCAATATGTATTAGATCATTGTAGTTGTCTGTGGTTCGACTAGGAAATACTGGGCATGATCCATTGCTGTTTACAAATACTGAGCCAAAGAATGTGTTAAAGAGGTTGGCTTAAATGGTGTCATCATTGCAGTCTTTACCATTAGGTCCTTTCAGGGGTGGGATGGACCTTGGGTCTTTTAGTTTGTTATTTACAAAATTGTAGAAAGGCGGGTGGAATTGGTGCATAGAAGGTTTTCCTCTTGTTTAATGTGATAATTGATACATTCAGTCTTTATCTGGTGGCAAGCTGTTCCATTGGTTGGTTGTTCTCACTGTCAGAAAGTTTCTCCTTATTTCCAGGTTAAATCTCTCCTTGTTCAATTTCCATCCATTATTCCTTGCCTGGCCCCTCAAATATTGGAACACTGCTATCATGTCTCCCCTGGTCCTTCTCTTCACTAGACTAGCCATGCCCAGTTCCTGTAACCATTCTTTATATGTTTTAGTCTCCAGTCTCCTAATCATCCTGGTTGCTTTTCTCTGTACTTTTTCTAGAGTCTCAACATCTTTTTTATAATGTGGTGAACAAAACTGGATGCAGTGCTCTAGGTGTGGTCTTACTAAGGCTTTATAGAGCAGTACTAGTACCTCCCTTGATCTCAATTGTATCCTCTGTTAATGCAACTTAGGATTGCATTAGCTTTTTTGGCTGCTGCTGTGCATTGCTGGCTCATATTTAGCTGGTTGTCCACTAAGACTCCAAGATCCCCCTCACAATTACTGCTATTGAGCCCAGTTTCACCCAGTCTATATGTGTCTCCTTTTGGTTTTTCTTGCCTAAGTGTAAGACTTTACTTTTCTCTACATTGAATTTCATTTTGTTAGATATGGCCCAGTGTTCTAGTCTGTCAAGATCCATCTGGATCTTGAGCCTATCTTCTTGGGTGTTAGCTATTCCTGCCAGCTTAGTATCATCTGCAAATTTGGTAAGTTCCCCTTCTATTCCCTCATCTAAGTCATTAATGAAGATATTGAAGAGTACTGGGCCTAAGACAGAACCTTGTGACACCCCATTGCTTACTTCCCTCCATGTAGATTTAGAGCCATTAAGGACAACTTATTGAATATGGTTTGTCACCAGTAGCAAGTCCATCTAGTGGTGGTGCTATCTATTCCACTTTTTTCTAGCTTACCAAGAAGTAGGTTGTGGTCTACTTTGTTGAATGGCTTGCTGAAGTCTGGAAGTTGAAAGGATCAGGAAGTCAAATTCTCCTCCTTAAAACAAAAGTGATGATTTATAATTGAAGAAACTTGAAGACTTAATAAAAACTTCCACACCATGAACAACTGATTTTTGACATGTCAAAGGCTCATCAAGCTAAATATAATTCACTAGACTTTGGGTGATTATCAGTCTGTGCTTAAAGAATCAGTTATTAATCACCCGAGCTTCAAATTCAGGAGGCAGGAAGAAGGCAGCAGTCACTGAAAAAAAAATCTGTACATTTGAGTACATTTGTATTCTAGTGAGGCTAGTTGGAGATGTTATTTAACTGGCAAGGTCTAGTCCTTGGAAACTGGTTGATAAATTTTGTAGGGAAAAGCAAATGGGAAAAAGGTCAAATATTCTCTCTCTCTCCCCCCATTCTTTAATAGAAAAACACCTTATCAATGTTTATGGGCACATGTGTGTATGTGCGCATGCACACACACACACACACACAAACATACATACATACTTGTTTTAATATATCAATCAAAGGAAGTGGTTCATTAAAATAATAATTGTAACAATTCTCAGACAGAAACTAACACCATCATTACAATGTAAACATTATGCAGTGATGATTGTCCTGAAAACTTATGAAAGACTTTAGTGTACTGAAAAAAGCAAATGAAAAAGAAGTATGATCAGATATACTTGCTTTGTTTTTTCTGACATGCCTAAGAGTCTGAGCCACATTGACAAAAACTTGTTCAGTAATTAGAACAGTAGTTATGTATTTCCTGTCTGGCCGCACACAGAGGGTCAGATTAGGTAATCATACCGCTTCAGCCCTTATTCTTAACACTGGTACACCACAGGGTTGCATGTTGAGTCCCTTGCTCTATACACTTTACGTGCATGACTGCATTTACACTCATGCTAGTAATACTATTACTAAATTTGCAGGTGATACAACAGTGGTGGGACTCATCTCTGGGGGTGGGGAGAGTCTGCCTATCAAGATGAGGTGGACCGGTTGCTTTCATGGTTTGGAGACAATAACTTGGTCCTCAACACCAATAAGACCAAGGAGCTTATAATGGACTATAGAAGTAACAGATCAGATATCCAGCCCTTGCTTATCAATGGAGACCGAGTGGAGCAAGTGGCCAGTTTTAAGTTTCTGGGTGTTACCATAAAAGAAGACCTGACCTGGGGTACTCACATTGCAGCACTGGTCAAAAGGGCCCAGCAGAGGCCCTGAGACTTCTCAGAAAACAACAACTGAATGAAAAACTGCTGGTGACCTTCTACCGCTGCACCATAGAGAGCATTTTAACATACTGGACCTCTGTATGGTTTGCCAATTGCACAGTGGCAGATAGGAAAGCACTCCAGAGGGTTAATGTCATTGCCCAGAAGATCATTGGTTGCCCTCTCCCCTCTTTGGAAGAGTTTTATAGCTCCCGCTGCCTTAAGAAAGTTCAAAACATTCTCAAAGATCCATCTCATCCTTGGCACCCTTTTTTTTTGAACTATTACTATCTGGCAGACAGTACAAATAATAAAAACCAAATGGATTCCTGCCTAAGAGACAAATAAAAAACAATATGAGGATAATTTTGAATACATTGGAATACTATGAAACTCATTCAGAGAAACAAATGGCATTTGTCTTTTTAGATGCACAGAAAGCATTTGATTATGTGAATTGGCAACTTATGTTGATGCAGTTGGAGGAGATGGGTTTCGGAGATAGATTTACTAAAGCAATGAAGGTGATATATAGTAAAGCAAATAGCAAGAGTAATGATAAATGGAGAATTGACAGAAAACATTAACATTCAAAAAGAAACTAGATAAGGTTGTCCGCTATCCCACTGTTGTTTGTGTTGATTTTGGAAGTATTGAATAGAAATATTAGGAAAAATGAAGAAATAAAGGGAATGAAAATTAAAAAAGAAGAATATAAACTACAAGATTTTGCAGATGATTTGGTTTTCATATTGGAAGAGCCATTGCAAACAGGGCCTAAGTTGATTGGACAAATAGAGGAATTCAGTGAGGTAGCAGGGCTGAAAATAAATAAGGAAAAAACAAAGATGTTGGTGAAAAAATATGACAGAAAAACAAAAGAAAAGATTAATGGATAAATTAAATATTCAAATTACAAATAAAGTGAAATACTTAGGGATACAAATGACAGCTAGATGTGGAACACTTAAAGAGGACAATTATGATAGATTGCAACAACAGATTGCAATAGACCTGGAAAAATGGAAAAATCTACAACTATCCTTAACAGGTAGAATAGTGACAATCAAAATGAATATATTGACAAAAATATTATATTTATTTCAGATGATCCCAATAAGACTGAAAAAAAATACATTGACTACTTAAATAAAATAATGTTGAAATTTATCTGGCAGGGGGAAAAGACAAGAATTAAGATAAAATTATTTCAGGATGCAAGAGTGAGAGGGGTTTTTGGATTACCCAATTGAGAATTATATTACCAGGCAACAATATTGACGTGGATGAAAGAATGGATTGTATTGAAAAATGTCAGATTGTTAACGTTAGAAGGGCATGACTTACAATTGTGGTGGCATGCATTTCTATGGTATAGAGAAAGTAGGGCACATGGATACTTTAGAAGACATTATGTTAGGGACACATTATTGGCTGTTGGGGAAAAAATAAGGGAATATCATTATATTAAAATGCCAGTCTGGTTGTCAACAACAGAGACACTTACATATCCACAGGTTTTTAAAAGGAACATATTATTAGATATGAAGAAATTTTAAATGAAAAGGGTGAACTCAAAACAAAGTAAGAACTGGAGTTACGAGGATAAATATAGGATGGTATTCATATTTGCAAATACATACAAGATATGAAAAGATATTAAGATGGCTGGGTTTACAAGGAGTTGACTGAATTAGACAAAATCTTAACAGGCACTGAAGAGAAGTTGATTAAAAAACTATATGGTTATTTATTAGTAGTGAATCTGGAGGATGAGAAAGTAAAAGAAACAATGATTGTGTGGGGGAAAAACTTTGGGTATAGAGTAGATTTGGATAAATGGCAGATATTATGGACTAGAAATTATAAGTTAACTATGTTAACGGCATATAAAGAGAATTTGTTTAAGATGTTTTACAGGTGGCATTTACCCCCAGCAAGAATTGCAAAGATGTTTAAAGATAAATCAGCAAAGTGTTGGAAATGTCATCAGATGCCTGGATCATATTACCATATGTGGTGGACATGCATTACGCTAAAAAAATATTGGACTAGAATACACATGTGGTTGGAAGAAATGATAAAACAACGCATAGACTTAAAACCAGAGACGTTTTTATTGGGAATTTTGCCTGAAGGCTACAATAAAGAGATATTGTATTTGATTATTTAACAGCAGCTAGAATTGTATTTGCACAAAATTGGAAAAAAGAGAAAATTCCGATGGAAGAGGAAATAATTAAGAAAATATTGGAATGTGCAGAAATGAGTAGATTGACAATGGCCATTAGAGAACAGGAAGAAAAAGAGTATTATAAAATTTGGAATCTATTTTATAAATGGCTAGATAGAAGAGTAAGAAATTAAAATATGTAATAATAGTATAATATAGTAAAACTGATTGAATTAGATTGAGTAAGAAAATGAATATAATTTAAATAAAGATGAAATATATTCTTGAAAGACAATAATTATAATTTAATTTAATTTAATTTAATTTAATTTAATTATGGGACCTATATGCCGCCCTATCTCCATAAGGACTCAGGGCAGCTTACAAAGTAAAAACAATAATACAAAATTACAAATATTAAAAAACAATTAAACTCCAAGGTCTCGTAACAATTCCAATTAAAAGCTGTACTAAAACAATACTAAAAAACCCTTCCCCCCCATCAGTCTGGGTAGGCTAGTTGGAATAGCCATGTCTTTAGGTCACAGTGAAAGGAGCGGAGGTCAGGGGCCACTTGGAGCTCTAGGAGGAGCTGGTTCCATAGGGTGGGTGCTCCCACCGAGAAGGCTCTACTCCTGGGAACCGCCAGCTGACATTGCCTGGTCGATGGCACCTGGAGAAGGCCCTGTCAATGAGAGCACATGGGACATCGGGAAACTGTTAGTGGCAGCAGGGTTTCCCGCATATACCCTGGTCCAATGCCATGAAGGGCTTTATAGGTCAAGACCAGCAAATGTTAATGATAATATAACAATTGATAATCGTGATATAAATATTGATCAGAATGGTTATAAATATAAACAAGTAAGAAATGTATGATAATATGATTATGAGCACAAGAGATATGTACCCAACCAACACACCATTGAATGGAAAGATGGTTTTATTTGCTTGTTTTTGTCTTTGTTACAAAATAAAAAAAACTTTTAAAAAAAAGGATAATAAAAACAAGGACAAAAAGGCTGAAAAACAGCTTCTATCCCAAGGCAGTAGCTCTGTTGAATTCTATTGTATAGTGCAGTGTTGGTGCAGTGTCGGGGGTTTTCAATTCAATGTGTGGAGTGTGAAGGATGTGTGTTTGTGTTTATTTTCATGGTCATGATGTGCACTGAAGACGGTGTTGGATTTTGTTGTATGAGGTGCAATGACAATAAAGTAAACTAACTATTTAAACTTGCTGCGTTGTTAAAACTGTTTGTTATGCATGAGCCTATGAAAAGGTGATTTAAAGGTTAACTTGATTTTAGAACTACAACTCACCTAGCAAAATTATTCTATTTAATAGTGTATGTTTCCATACATAAATAGTTATAGGAATTTATACAGATAAAATTGTTGAAGCATGAAAACTGTACTATGTGATAAGTAACAACCAAATTAATTAGACAGTTCCATTCTATTTCAAATGAAATATATAACATTTTTCTATTTATATTGATAACATTGGCTTTTCTTCTAGAACTACTTAAAATTATTTAACAAAGTTATTTCTTGTAAGATAAATAACAGATTTTTAGATAATAGGAGGCTCCTTCTCCAAGATCACATCAGTCAGGCAGATATGGGAGATATGTGGTTTCTCAAGTATCACAGGCACATACATAATCCAATTTTTTTAGAGTCTAAAAATATTGGAACAGCATTACATAAGTGGAATACATATCCAAATAAATGACATCTTCTGGAGAACCTTGGGAGATGTATAGAAAGGCAGCGTAGGGAAAACACCCAGTTTTTCCATGCAGCCCTGGAACATCTTGGATGCAGCTACAGAATCCAAAAATCATTGCCATGTTGTATTTCTTAGAACATTTATTAAATAATTATAGTTATTTAGGAAACATTGATTTAAATAAAATCAAATTTAGGTTTAATCCTAATTCCACATAATCATTTGTTCACCTGCCTATTTTTGGTTTAGCTTCCATTATATTATTCAAAGTGTGGCCTTGGGAGAAGCTGGATCCTTCCTTTCTATTGAGAATCTTGACTGACTAAAAGGCATTGTGAAATGTAGCCCTCTTCCCATATGTATCCAGTATCAGGGTGGAAAGGCAAGGCACAAACATAATTTACCAATAGCACCAAGCAGAAAAGACTTGGGAGATATCAGTTGAGATTTCTGAATTTCACATACAGTTGTCATTTTTGAGAAGTGACAAGCTTGTATGTCATGACAAGGAATTCTGCTGAGTTTTCATATATGCTCCCAATAAAGTATCAGGATGCAACTCGGAACAATCCCAAACTTGTTAATGACACTCTTTCACTTTCCTAAGAATGCTATACTATTTAAAAAAAATTCCTTTGTTGCTCCTTATTCTTGGAAATACCACCCAGCTTTACCTTACTGATTTCCATCAAGTCTTTCCTTCAAACTTATCATATACTAAGAAAACTTTTCTTTCTATTCCTGGTAATTAATCTTAAGTATACATAACTGAAACTATATTATGCTCTTTTCTTCTCTATTTTGTTTTCAGTTTCTTTCTCTTCCTTAATTTTTTCCATTGTATTAAATCTTGATAAAGTTCCCACTGAAGATGCTATATAAATGGACACTTTTGATTCATTACTTCCAACCCTGGAAATGGGAATAATCAATGTTACAAAGAAAATAAGTTACAGAAAAATGAACAACAGTCTTTCTTGGGTTTTCAAGAATTATTTATGCTCCTTGCTACTTTCTCTAATCCATTGTCTCCATGTACCACTGAAAGAAGTAGAGAGAATTTTGATCTACTGAAATGGATTCTGGATGTAACTCCCAAGCTTATTTTTAGAGAATCTATATGCTAAACCAACTCAATAGACAATGTTTATGCTGAAAAGCAATTCTTTTATATCTCTTATATGTTCTAGTATTAAAAACCAGGTAGGAAAGAATAGATGAAAACTATGGAAATGCTTTAAAGCATTGCCTCATAGTATATTTTTAAAATTGATGGCAATATTTTTACTATTGCTACATATTGCATTTCACTTGTAACACTGATGTGATAGCTAATCAATCTGAAAAATTCTTAACAATATTCCATTTAAAAACCAGGTATATGAAGGTTTTTATCAGACTTTAACTTTCAGGTTACAACTGGCTACAGCTGGAAATTTAAAACTGGAACAGCACATTTTTTATCTGCTCTGAGTTTCTTTCCACCTGCAAGCAACTTCCAATGAAAAAGCAGGGGGGAGAAACAAAGAGTTTGATTATATCCATCATACTTTTTGCTTTAATACCCAGTATCAGAAAAACAGTAAGGAGGTAGGGAGCCACCAATTTTTTTCAGTAACTTCTTATCTTAATTGATCACAGTAATTCGAAGTTCCTCAAACCACTGCTTTTTAACTCACATAATTCCTTACATCTGCAGAGCATCAGGCTGGAAAAAGCTTCTTTAATCCTAGCCTTTAGTACTAGGATTTAAGAGTGAAGTTGACTGAAAACTGATTTGAAGCTGTGCATCTTGAGGAAAGAAAGGGTCTACATCAGCATGAAAAGAAACACCTCACACTCCCTCCCTTCCCTCTGGTTTTCACATAACTCCACCTGCTTATGCTGATGTTGCTGTGTGGCAGAACACAGGAGCTTACAGCCTATCTTTACATTGGAGGTGTCGAACTCAAGCCCACAGGTCACATCCAGCCCATGGGTTGCTTAGATCTGGCCTGTGGGGCTGGATCCTCTGGCAGAGGGCTGCAGGAGGACCCCCCAGCCCCGCCCAGGCCACCACATATGCCCCCTGTCATGAGTGATGTCAAGCTGGCCATGCTCATCCTGGCCACACCCACCCCAGCCATGCCCATCCCCCCTCAAGGTCAAACACAACTCTGATGAGGCCCTCAATGAAATCAAGTTTGATACCCATGCTTTAGATGGTATAAACATAGCTATGAGACTGTGGGAGAATTGCACTTGCAGTTTGAAGCAGGCTAGACTGACAGGTTTTTTTTTAATCAAGAGAACCATAAAGGCTTTTTTTCTGTTTTATCTGTAAAGCTGGAAGCTGTACCAGCTAAAGCCAAAAGGAAAACTCTAGTTGTATGCTTTAAGTTGGAGAAGGTAGAGAAAAACCCATAGAAAAGATCGGTAGAAGTCCAATGGGAATCAATTGGCAGATCAGGAAAAGCCCAATGACTTGACATGGATGCTCAGAAGCACTGCAGTGGACAATAAGAGTTTCTATGGCTATAGGTAGACAACAATGAGGCGACTAAAAATAAAATAAGGGTAATCTCACTGCAGCATCTGTCAGTCTACTGTTTACCAGGGTTGGTACCAGGGATTACTGATTATCAGGGTTGATTCAACATCAGACACATGGAAATAAAAGAAGAATACTTATCTCAGCTATAATGGAGCCAAGCACATTGACAAAATTATTGTTGCTGTCTAATATAAAAGAGAGAGACAAAGAGAGAGAAGTGTGTTTCATTGTCTGATGTGAAATACCCTGTAGCAACATTGACAAAGCTATTTGATATCATTGAAACTGTACTCAGCATTGGTCTGCAATTACATAAGGCAGACCCTCCCACTAGGATTCAAGTATATTCCTTTAATTTAATTGCCTTTCTAAATATCTTTTAATCCACCTTTTGAAAATTAATGAAACACTGAGAAATTCAATAGACTCTTTTTATTTCCTCCTTATGCTCAGCATATTTATTTATTTTGTTTATTTATATACCACCTTTATTATTTTTATAAATAAGTCAAGGTGGCTGAACACATATAATACTTTTTCCTCTTCCTATTTTCCCAGCAACAGCAATCCTGTGAGATGAGTTGGTCTGAGACAGGATGACTGGCCCAAAGTCATTCAGCCAGCTTTCATGCCTAAGGGGTACTAGAATTCGCAATCTCCATGTTTCTACCCTGGTGCCTTAATCATTAGACCAAACTGGTTTTCAATATGCTGATGAGTGATCATTTGCATCTTATTGTGTATGCATATCTGCATGCTTTTATAAATTAACTAGTCTGAGACTCTGGACCCAACAGATGCCATTAAAATCCAGACCACATTCAAATATAATATGGGCAAAACAATGTGTTCAGTCAACACATTATCGTGCATAAGTTGAATATGGCTCAGTGAAATCTGCTGCATGCCAGTTTGCATCATCTGCCTGAATTTCAATGAATGCTCTCAAAGAAAAACTATACCTTTGATGACACTAACATGTGAAATCAGTAAGCATCTTGCAGTTTCCTTTCAAATATGAAAAATAATCAGATTGAAGACAAGCATGTGATAAAATCAGCAGTGGCACCAGTTCATCCTATTGTGGGGTTTACCTTTCACAATTATGAAGCTGCACTACACAACCATAAACTCCACAACAGTCATGTTATAGAAACACTTGACATTCAGGGAAGGTTCTTATTTCTGTGGTAATTCTATCAATCAGCATGTGGGAAGATTTTTTTTTTAAAAAATATTATTTGGTAATTCCAGACTTGTTGATTTGCAGTTGGCTCCATTGTATAAGGTCCTAAGAACAACAACACATGGAATTACTTAATTGCAATTTTCTTTATTGTTCTTCACCTATAGACAGAATCTTGCCACCCTAAAAAAAACTATTTGTATAGCTACAGATATACTCCGAGAATAGCTATGGAAGAGACATTTTAACCCTCTTTCTGCCTATGAAACTTTCCAAACTCTTTGCCATCTGGGAAGCAGCTCTTATCTCCCGGGAATCCAGACTACATTCCTACATATTAGAATATAGACTATATATTGGTAGATGTGACTATTCATGGAAGCAATACAGTGTGGATAAACATCGTCATTGTCTTGTATGTGGAAATGTTTTAAGAAGGAGGATATTTCAGTATAGCCTCCAAGGTCCATTTATACTATATATATATATCTAAAGATAACATTTATTGTTATCTTGTTCCAGCTTCCAATTCCATTTACTTATTTCTCTCCATTCTATGCATTTATACAGATGTCTCACTCTGACAAACAGTCAAACATCCCCTAGACCATTGGCTAATGAGATTGTACAATTAATAGTGGATATCATGGTTGATGACTTTATGGAAATAAGTAGTTTTTCTGCCATTCCCTTCTTTCAGGATGTCATTTCAACTTCCCAGTATAACTTGGCATATAAGCCTGGCATTCCTGAAGATCTCTCTTTCAAGTATTATGCAGAACTTACCCTGCTTAGTTTCTGAGTCCAAAGAAGACTAGGTAGGTGCTGCCACCCACATTACCATGATCTGTACATTCTGCTTTTAAGCTATTGCAGCATGTTTAATATATTTTGGAGAAATTCACAAACACAGAGAACAATAAAAATCAAGTGCACAGTTACCTGTAGCTGTCCTGGTTCTTACTTAAAACTTTCTCCTCAAACATCTATCTAGCCATTCTTTAAGATGACATATGCAATGGACTTCTCTGTCTCATCCAGTAATTATTAACAGCAATAAGGGAGACATGAAGTATGTTGAAATGTGGCCAAATATTAATAAAAACTAGAATGCATACACACAAAGGGCCCATAAGGTTTTTAAATTTTAAGGAAGTGATTATTGTAATTGTACAAGTCTTCCTTTGCTTCTGGCTTTTGATGATTGGTTACAACTCTCACTTGTCCCCCAATATAAAGAGAAAGATATTCACAGCTCAGTCAGTTAAATATTCAACAATTCAAAAGAGCATTAGAATAATTACAGAATAATGGATTACAAAATATTAGTGTTGTGGGAATAAAGTGAAAAAGGCTCTTTCTGAAGTTTAAACCTCTCTTGTTTTGATTACAAAATAAATGCTTAAACTATTGTTTCGCCTAATGAACATTTTTTTCTATCTTGTAAATTAAAGGTATGTCATTCAATACTTGTGGCTCTCTTTGAAATCAATTTTGTCCACACAAATTAAAACAAAAATCATTGGAACGTCCTGAAATGAAAAGGTTTGTTTATGCTCGTCACACAGGGCCACATTCTAACTCCTGGCTGCCAATTCTCTCTGAAATGAGTTGCCCTGAGGTAAAATATCCAGTAAAAGGTGAAGAATAGCTGAAAACATTTTGTTCAATTGTTGACATTTAATTTCAAGACTGGCAAGGGAACAACATCCTTCAAAAATAATTGAAGGCCATGGCTAAACATCCATGTATGTGGAAGTCTAAATGGCAGACTACCCTCCAACATTATATTTCTCTCTATTCTGTGTTTCAATTTAGATGTCTCACTCAGGTAGGATAAATTCCCTTGTACCTATCCTATGATGTTGTACAATAAACAGTGAGGATCATGGTTTGGAGGACCTACAAGATAGGATTAAGAGACCTACAAGATTTTTATAGTTACATAATCATCAGTCATATTTGCAGTCATATATCTCCAATGTTGAGCTGAAATGTTGGGGATTTTTAAAAATATATCATTGTTTTAAAAATGTTTAATGTTTTGCTTTGCAATTAATCCTATGGTTTTTCACAATCATAATCACTATTTTTGTAAGACACTATGAGAACATACCTATCAAAGTCTGGACCTGTCAACAGTGGTGTCTCCCAAGGCAGTGTTCTAGGACCAACTCTCTTCATACTCTACATAAATGACCTCTGTGATCATATTAAGAGCAACTGCGTTCTCTTTGCTGATGATGTAAAGCTATTCAACACCACAGACAATACTGCTACCCTTCAAAAAGACCTTGACTATGTATCAGAATGGTCAAACAAATGGCAACTTCAAATCTCAACAAACAAATGCTCTGTCTTACATATTGGCAAAAAAAAATCAGAAAATAAAATACAAGCTGAATAGTCAAGACCTTGTTGATGATCCAAACTCTGTCAAGGACTTGGAGTACTCATCTCTAATGATCTAAGTGCTAGAGCCCACTGTAACTACATAGCCAAAAAGGCATTAAGAGTTGTTAACCTAATCCTATGTAGCCTTTTCTCTGGTAATATCACACTACTAACTAGAGCATACAAAACATTTGCTAGACTAATACTTGAATACAGCTCATCAGTCTGGAACCCACATCACGTATCTGATATTAACACAATTGAGAAAGTCCAGAAATATTTCACAAGAAGAGTTCTACACTCCTCTACTTGTTGCAGAATACCTTATGCCACCAGACTTGAAATTCTAGACCTGGAAAACCTAGAACTACGCCGCCTTAGGTCTGATCTAAGTATAGTATAATTTAAAATTATACTATAAAATTCTCATCTCTTTGAGTTTCACACATCCTTCACTCAGGATGGACCATTCATACCTGCCAGTTATATATTTGAAAGGACTTTGTCTGGGGGAAAAAATCCCAATTCAGTATTCAGATTGATAAATCTGTTAATCTTCCATTTTCCCCAATTGAATTTGTTTTAAATTTAAATTATTAAATGTATTTAGGGAAAGAAAGAAAACAGAGTTTAATTCTCAGTTGATATAGGAGCAAACATTAAAAGGTCATGAAGAATGACTCATCTCAACTACCATAGGGCTTACAATGATGAGTTAACCAATTTACGCATCACAACTGTTCATTTAGTTCACTTTTGCTTCCCCATATATTTCAAAGTCCAAGCAGAACTCATCCAACTGAGAACTATGGGGGAGGAGCAGGAGGAGCAGGAAATTCTAAAGTGTTATTCCTTTCAGAAAAAAAACTGGTAAGTGGATTTCATCAGAAGTATCCCCACTGGATCAGCTAACTACAATTTAAAAAATGCTCCTCAGTCACAATGAAGTATTTGGAGGTAACACCTTTTGAATTCATTTTAGTAAAAAATATAAATGTACCTTTACAAAACTACATTGCTGTTTAATTTTACCATAATCCCTAAAGAAAAACTTGTTAATTGGTAGGATTAGGGTTAAAAAGATGTGTTCCACATTTTAACCTCCTAAAACCAGATTCTCTGGTAGATGGATAAGAAAGGGTTTTGTAGTTCCTGATGTGCTGAAAGCTGAAGCTATTTTTTCACACCTAGTTATGAGCTCATCTCTACATGAAAAGGGAAAAAGTTTAAAGTACAGCTTTGATTTATTTCAAGCAACTGACATAAAGCCAAACCTCGCTCCTTTAAATAATGTTAAACTATTTCTTCATAGCTGCATTTTTAAAAATTAATTGAGAATGTTTATATATTTCTCTACAATGTTCCAAAAACATAACAAACAAGGAGAAATGTCTCCTATGATTACCTTTGTTAAACACAACTATTTGGTCGCAAATTATTATTTCTCATTAAGAAACTCACTGAAAGACTCTTAAGTTTAATTCACTTTATCCTTTAATCTTATTCCTAAATCTTTCTTGCTTGCTTTAAAATATTTTAATCTGCCCATCACGTTGAATTATTCTAGGGTGGTGATACTATAATAAAAATGCAGAATAATAAAAAGAAGAGATACAAGATAACATATCAGCCTTTGAACAGCTATAAGATTAAAAGGCAGTAAGTTTATAAAAACACAGAGGGGAAAAAACTAACAAAATAATTGTGGTGGATGCAATAAAGAACTGCAATAGCCATCAGATCAAGTTTGTGGCCAATTATACCATAATTCAAGCACATTATGAGCAATTCCAATTTATCCTATGCCCAAATCCAATATTTGTCTATTCTGATTTTTTCATTGCCTGGCCCTAAACTTCATGATAAACAAGGTGCCCTTGAAAAACATTACAACATTTTAGCCTTGCTTATTCAATTGGTTAAAAAAAACTTTACCACTTAAGCTTAATTACTGTACTTTCTCAAATATACTGACTATATTAGATAGACTTGGTTAGCTGTCCTCTATTCCAGAAACTCCTCAGAGTGTTCAGCAAGAAAAGCAAATTAATGAAACAAATTAGTTTGGACCAACTTCCAACTGTGATCATGATAAAGAAGAGCCAAAATGGCTACAGTATAATCCTATTCAGCAATGGTACAGTGAATATGAGTCCCATGGTAAATTGAAAGCACTCCGGGAATCATGAGGTGACCAGTTATAATATACCAAAAGAGAGAGAATGTACAGTAGGCGATTGCAATCCCCAAAATAGATTATTATAAATTTCCTCAAAGAGTTGTCTTTTCTTATTCATTGGCAGTTAAAGACCATGCATATCTTTCTCAATACGTTCCTGGGACATTTGTTGCTACTTCAAGAGCCGAAAACTCAGGAGAGCATCGAATTGGGAATGCAACTTTAGAAAATATCTAGTAGAAGTTAGTCAGACTGATTTCTCTTTAAATCTAAAAAGTGTTGCTTCTGAAAGCTCCATGTTACAGTCCATTTAGTTATTGATTCATGGAAAATACCTTTAAAATTTATTTAAACTAATAAGGTGGATGATAAGATAATTAAACAATGAGCACAAGTAGTCCTTAATTTACAATCACAATTCAACTCAAAATTTCCATTACTAAGCAAGACAATTGTTAAATAAATTTTGGGTCATTTTATGAGCTTTCTTGCCATATTTGTTAAGTGAATCACTGCAGTTGTTACATTAGTAACACAGCTGTTAAGTGAATCAAGCTTGCCCCTTGACTTTATTTGTCAGAAGGTTGCAAAAAGTGATTACATAAACCTGGGAACACTGTGACCATCATAAATATATCCCATCTGCCAAGCATCCAAATTTTGATCAAGTGACATGGGGATCCTGTGTTGGTCATAAGTTGAAAAACGGTCATAAATCACTTTTTGGTGAGTTGTTGTAACTTTGAATAGTCACTCATTATGACTAGTCTTCATGCAGGCAATATAGTGCACTTTGGTTTTTGTTTATTGCTGCTGCTCTTACTAATATACTGTAATTTTAATTTTATCAATGCAAAACTATTACAGTTTTATTCCTGTGAATAATCCCATAATTCTTCCCATCATTGTTTCCATAGGCATTTTTCCCTGTCTGCCATCTTCTTATATCTGCTTGTTTTTCATCTATTTATTTAGTATATCCTACTTTAACGTTCATGTGTTATGTTCTGGGTTTCATTTTAAAGAAAGCCT
Organism: Naja naja; assembly: GCA_009733165.1. Lineage (NCBI taxonomy): Eukaryota > Metazoa > Chordata > Lepidosauria > Squamata > Elapidae > Naja > Naja naja. The sequence continues at coordinate 190,501,404 of CM019150.1, read as the reverse complement.
CAGACAGAAGTGATCCTCCTTGTTTCTCCAGTTTTATATGCATTTTGCTAAAAATATAGTTTTTAAAAAATATATACATTTTTTATTAAAGGACACATTTGAACTATATACTTCTATTCCCACTTCAAATTATTCTCTATATCGGCATTTTTCAACCTTTAACTTTAAGATATGTGGACTTCAACTTCCAGAATTTCCCCAATCAGCTTAGAAAGAGAAACAAGCAAATATGAAAGCAGAGAATTAAAGGGGGCATGGAATACACCAAAGCTCCTATTCTTATCAACAGGAAAAATATAGAATGCCTTCCCAATTTGTTTGTCAAATTTCTCAATGTAGTTCCACTCTAAATCAGGGTATGTAACTATAAATTGAGGTTATTGAACCATCACTTTCAGTAATATATGATACGCATACAACTACACAATAATGGCTTGCATGAGTAATCTTTGGATCATCTAACAGCAATGAAGAGGTATATTATAAGATACTGAAATTCTAATTCAAATTTTAAACTATATACTTTAAATAGCAGGGGGGAATTTCACTGAGGAAAGAGAAACCTTCCCCAGTATTCTGATATCCCATTTCAGAATGTTCAATTATGTTGTCCACAGAAGGGCTATATTGTCAATCTCAGAGATAAATTGTCTTTTATACATTAAAAGATTATTAACAATCACATGGGGTATGCCATTAATACTGAGATACTGAAAGGTCTACAATAAAAGGCCACAGAACTTTGTGGCATCCTTGTAAAATGTCTTCGACCACTTGGTCATAAAGCATATATTAAAAACATGTCAAAATCACATCAGCTTTATAATCTTTTTACAATATATAGATTAACTACTTTTAAGCATCTAATATCACAATATTCCACCTTAGTATAGAAAGCATATAACATTAAAATAATGGCTTGCATTATCCGGCCTTGAATAATCCAATTGCAATGAAGTAGTACGTTGCAAATTCAGTTATTATTATTATTATTATTATTATTATTATTATTATTATTAGGATTTATATGCTGCCCTCTCTCCCTAGGGACTCAGGGCGGCTTACAGTAACAAAATAGAAATACAATTAATTAAAATACATTAAAACCAAAGTAGCTAAGCCCAATAATAGTTGCTTCTATGTATCCACCAAAAGAAGTCATAGAAAGCTCTGAATAAATTTGATACTTACATTTTCTTGAGTATTTTTATTAAATTGTGCACACTCTCTCGGGATTTTGGAAAGCTGGGCTGCAACCTACCAGGACTTTTCATCTTATTCAAATAGAAATGTATGTTGTGAAAACTTTCAGCAGTTACAGCATCAGTGAAGAAATTGCAGGAATGTACCCTACAGACCAGAAGAAAGAAAGAGAATGCTATTATTAAAGCATACTTATCCTTGAGCTTCCAGGGAATAAAATGAGATTTAATAATAATAATAAAAACATCTTTGGAACATCATTTCCCTCAAGGTGAGATTAGCTCTGGCCTTACTGGCATTTAGAAAATTTAGAATTTGTTTTCAATAGACTTGTGGGAATCATGGAGAAATGACAAGCCTGGTAAGATGGCTATATTGTATGTAGGACGATGGACTGCTTTCCCACATTTTTATTTTTATTCTGCTTTTATTTGTAATTGTGTCCAATTGTTTTTAACTGTTGTTTTAATTGTTTCAACTGGATGTTATTGTATGCTAACCACAGTCATGACTGTGATATGGGCAGCATTGTACATCTATTAAATAAATAAATAAATAAATAAATAAATAGCCCCAAAATAAGGACAAATCTGTGACAAATTATGGGTTACTAAGAAATTTCATTCATAATTTAAAACAAAATTATAACTGGTAACTGCTAGTTTTGACAACTGACTATTATCACAGGGTTGTTAAAAAGTGTAGCATAATTTTCTAAATAAAATAGAAATAGAAGAAGGTGTCAAATGTACTTCTAACTTCCTATGTTTACATGATTAATCTCTCTTAAAAACAGAAGGCAGGCTTTTGAATCAGCATGCCTGTTTGGCCTGTTCTAATCCATTATATACATTTGCCTCTGATACTTGAAACCCAGTCAGCTCATTATTCTTCAAGACTTGCTAGTGGAACAAAGAAAAATATTTTCTACTGAATTATTTTTGCTTTTGAATAATTGCTCCGCAAAGGAAAGAAAAAATGGTAGTAATCCCTATAACAAATATTTTTTTAAAACAGGACTCAAGAATAGGAACTTTTAATTTACTGCACTTTATTCAATTATTATGGCACCAATCTCCCTATAAGGTGATTGGATTTCAGTATAAATATAAGGTCAAAATAATATTAAGTAAAAGTTTAGCAATGCTGGGTGTATCTGTGTGAGATGAGATGGAAAATCCTTGTGTTTTTTTAATGCTTTGATGGCAGAAAGATACAACAAACACTAGAACAGAAAATAGAAGTGAGGCTGCCGTAAAGATCAACTACCATTGTTTGTTTTCCTCTTCAGGAGGCCAATACCTGCGCCTGTCCTAAAAACTTCACCCATCTCTCATTTTGGATTGCTATTATTTCAATTAGGCGACTGTTGTTTTTATCAAGCTCCATATAATTGGGAAAGATCAAGGAAACAAGAACTACACTTTTTTTAGTAAAGTAGCTTCAATAGCAGACTTCTGAAAACTGTACCAGAAATTTTCCATCTACATTTATTGTGAGATAATTATGTGGTAGTCTTTTTGAATAATTTGAAAAGTTTCTTTCCAGGTTTCAGAGATGTTATGTGGGGAAAACTGGCCTGGAGCTGGCAAACCACCCATGGCTGGGATGACCCATGAACCCCCACATTCGAATAAGTTTTCCTCTCAGTCTTGGTAAATAATCAACCTCTCTGTTCCGGCTAAGATGCCTACGTGTCAGCCACTGATAATCTCCTGACTTGGGTAAACATGCTCCTTCTCAAGCCATCAAAGACCCAATCAGTTTGGGACACAGGGGTCTGCTTGATCTGATCTTTCCTAATAAAAGAGGCTCGAGGCACGACCTCAGGGTGCCTTCCCTCATGAACTATGTTTGCGTGTCTTGTCTTCCTTCCATGCCGTCTCAACATCTGGTGACCCCGACGTGATTCGGCTTAAGAACCCTCCACTCATCCAGCTGGAATAGCCAAGGTGCACCTCAGCGTACAACGCTCCCAATTTCAGGTGAGTATGGGGGGGCAATTATCAACTCAGCAGAAAGTTCATGCAAAAGAGTTGCATAAAATTCTTAAGCAGCAAAGTAAGACAGGAGGGATAAGTTTACGTGATATAGAAGATCTCATAACAGAAATAGGTTACCAATGTCCATGGTATCTGGAAAAGGGAAGCCTGGACTTGGGAGATTGGATAAAAATCGGAGTACATTTACATTCAGAACCTAGAGCTCCGATTCAACATCTGTTATTATGGCAGACGTGTAAGGAAGCAGTAGAAACTGTAGGTTTTCACTCACTCAAGGCACCAGCTTCTCTGCTTCCCCAGGAGGCATCCACACCTCCTCCCTATGTACAATTGACTCTGCCAGCACCACCATCAATGCTGCCAGAGACCTCTTGAACCCCACCAAAAATCTCCAGTAAAGGGAGTAGCTCAATCCAAGCTGGATTTAAAGAAGCGCAAGAAAAAGGGGAATTAACATCAGAAGAATTGACAGAAGGACTCAATGCCTTTCCAGTACAGGAGCAAGTAGACGCTCAGGGCAAATTCAATATGAATGGACACCCCTACCTTATACAGTTTTAAGGGAATTAAGGAAAAGTATTAGTGAAACAGGGCTCAGGTCAACTTTCACACAGGGCATTTTAGAAGGCATATCAATGCATATCACCTAATACCACAAGATTGGAAAGATATGATATGCTTCTTACCCCAGCGCAATATGTGGTATGGGATTCAGAATATCAGAGGTATGCAATTCAGGCAGGAAACAACTCCGGGGGGCATATATCCCAGACCAATTGTATGGGGCAGGGGCTTTTAGCAATTTACAACAACAAGCTACAGGCATTCCAGCAGCTGCCTATCCTGCTATTGGCCGTTGTGTTTTACATGCCTTTAAAAAAGTACCAGTTACAGGGAAACCATCAAAATCATTCTCTACCATCAGACAGGGTCCCAACGAACCCTATGCAGAGTTTATTGATAGATTGCAGGAAGCAATACAGAGACAGATAGAAAATGATGATGCTACAGATAAAGATAAGCCATTTTTTGCTTTCACTGTCCCAGTGATTAATTCAGAAAAACCAACTGCTAGGTATCAGTGGACAGTGCTACCGCAAGGTATGCTTAATAGCCCCACCTTGTGTCAGTTATTTGTTAATCAAGCCCTACAACCATTTCGGAATCAATACCCAAATGCAATGGTCTATCATTACATGGATGACATTCTAGTGGCCGCTCCTGAAATTCGGCCCACCTGGTTGCCTCAATTACGGCACTTTCTTCAGTTATATGGACTTCAGATAGCCCTGGAAAAGGTCCAAATATGCCCACCTTTCCTCTACTTAGGACATAAATTGCTGCAGACCTATTCCACACCTCGGATTCCTCAGATTGAGAACAAAAATCCATTAACCTATGTTAATTTACAACAACTTTTAGGTTCAATCAATTGGCTTAGACCATATGTCGGATTGCCAACCCACACACTTAGCCCATTATTTAAAGCATTGAAAAATCATGACAATCCTGCGGATCTGATCACCCTAACTTCTGATCAAATGCAGGTTTTACAGCTAATCAATGATGCTCTGAAAAAGGTTTGGGTTGATAGGTGTGTAGAGAACATTCCACTAACGTTAGTGTTGATTCCCACTGCAAAACAGCCTACTGCGGTTTTAACACAAGAATTGACTACTGCAGGTAAAAGCTCCATGAATATCCTGGAATGGATCTATCTTAGCCATAGCCCTGGACACACCATTAGCTCCCCAAATACGATGTATTCAGAATTAATTCTAAAAGCTAAGGAACGTAGTTTAGTTCTTCTTGGTTTAGATATTGTTAATATAATTCTTCCCATTCCGCCGAAAGACTGGGAGCGTATGCTCCATTTATCATCCTCTCTGCAGCTAGCATTGACGGAATATGTGAGAAAAGTTTCCTATCACATTCCGGCAGATCAAAGAATTTTAGCTTTTAATCGCATTCCTATGTCCATGTACTCTGTCTTGTCTCCCACTCTGCTTCCTGAAGCTATTACAGTCTTTACAGATGGCGGCCCCAAATGGGGTGCAGTTTCCTGGAAGAACAATGGAAACTGGGTGACTAAGATCACCCCGCTGCAGATTTCCACGCAGCGTGCGGAATTGGCTGCAGTCATTCTCGCTCTGCAACATTTTAGTCAGCAGTCACTCAATATTATTTCAGATAGTCAATATGTTTGTAACATAGTCCAGAATCTGCCTGGAGCATATATAACACCCACACTAGATGAAGCGCTGCTTTCTTTATTTCTAACCTTACAGACAATCCTACAGCAGCGAACACATTCTCTTTTTATTGGCCATATTAGAAGCCATCAAGCCTTTCCCGGCTACATTAGTGAAGGCAATTCCATAGCTGATCAGGCTACTAAACCACAAGCCCTTACGGTTACACCCTGGGATAGCCATGCTATGTTTCATCAAAATGCTAAATCTCTCTCAAAAGCCTTTAACCTTCCTATAGAGCAGGCAAGAGCAATCATACAGCAGTGCCCACAATGCTCTCGGGTCACTGCAGCCCCTCTATAGGAGTTAACCCCGAGGTCTGAAGGCAAATGAAGTTTGGCAGATGCATGTGACTCAATATCCATCATTTGCTCCCTGGAAGTATATTCATGTCACTATAGACACCTATTCTAATTATATTTGGGCTTCTCCTCAAAAGGGAGAAGCCACAAAGCATGTCATTAACCATTGTTTAAAAGCATTTTCAGTTATGGGCAAACCCAACACGATCAAAACTGACAATGGTCCTGCCTATTGCAGTCAAGTGTTTGCCACTTTCTGTTCCCAATGGGACATCCGGCACTTATTTGGCATTCCTTAGAACTCCACTGGTCAAGTGATCGTGGAACGTGCAAATCAAACCTTAAAAAATGCTTTGGACAAGCATAAACAAACAGGGGGAACTCCCTTAGGATTGCCTGGAAAACTGGAATGGCTTAACAAAGTTTTATTTACATTGAATCATTTAAATTTAAATTCACAAAATTTGACTGCTGTCGCACGACATTATGGACATCATGATGGTTCTCCCAGACCACACGTTTTGTACAAATTGCTCCCTAACCCAGAATGGCTTGGTCCTGCTCCACTGCTTACGTGGGGACAAGGCTATGCTGCTGTGCTTACACCCACAGGTCCAGTTTGGGTTCCAGCTCACTGTGTGAAACTGTGGAGAGATGGCCTGGCATCAAGGACTGCAGAATCCAATCCCAAAGTTCAGCCGCAGCCTCCAGGAACCTGCTCAGACAAATCGGGAAAGAGCACCACGAGCGAAACACAATGTGGCCTGGGGGCAGATCAAAGCACTATCGGCTCAGTCGATGCAACTGCTACAAGATCAGAACATTCCACAAAATCCTGAAAACTTCTTGATGGCCGCATTCTCTTGCCTTAATGCTAATTCATTAACAAAAATTTGTTTTCTTTTCCTACAACTATTTGCCTGTACAAATGCAATCACTGAACAAGGCTGCCTGTACATTTCAACTTACATGATGTGCTGTTGGTATTCATTCAAATGGCTCATGGTTTACCCAACTCATGAAGATACTTATTTGTGGCATAGTCATGTAATTTGCTGCTGCATTCAATGCTTACCAAACCTACTTGCTCAGTGTCTGTCTATCAGAATTCGGCACAAACATCCAACAAGACCTGAGATTATGTACGCATACAAAATGCTCAAAAATCAAGACCTTTGATGAAAACTAAACGAAAAAGGAGGAGATGTGGGAAAAACTGGCCTGGAGCTGGCAAACCACCCATGGCTGGGATGATCCATGAACCCCCACATTCGAATAAGTTTTCCTCTCAGTCTTGGTAAATAATCAACCTCTCTGTTCTGGCTAAGATGCCTACGTGTCAGCCACTGATAATCTCCTGACTTGGGTAAACATGCTCCTTCTCAAGCCATCAAAGACCCAATCAGTTTGGGACACAGGGGTCTGCTTGATCCGATCTTTCCTAATAAAAGAGGCTCGAGGCACGACCTCAGGGTGCCTTCTCTCATGAACTATGTTTACGTGTCTTGTCTTCCTTCCGTGCCGTCTCAACAATGTTATTCATACAATAAGGTCCCAGCTGATTCTCCTATCTCTGGCTTATATGTCTACTATCCTGTTTATTTCTTTTTCAGCTTCCTTATATCTTTTCTACTTCTAGTCTTCCCTCACCTATCTTCCCAGCATTGTCCTGCTACCACAATCACTTCCTACCTCCCATCTTCAATTGTATGCTTTGTAACGTATGTATGATTCATTCAATTTAGTGCATAATAACAAAAGATGGGATGTAACTTAGAAAAAGTTCCCATGGACTAGCTCAAATCTGCCAGTCAGCATCACTGTCAGTTTCCATCCTTGTATAAGAAGGGGTAAATTAGAAAGTTACCCTAGAAAACTTGAACAGAAGCAGCAAAATATACACATGCCTCATCATAGAAAAACAAGTAGAAAACTAAGAGCCTTTTTTGAACAAAAAGATCTTAAAACTGGAAGCAAATAAAATTTCATGAGAACACCATTGAAACTTGAATTAAAAATTCAAACTGTTGGAGTTAGAAATTATTATTAAAACAATATTATTTTAAGCTGATTTTTATATGGTGGAGGGGAGAGTGGGAAGGAGGAAGGAAGGAAGGATCTAGCAATAATTAAATAAATTAACATCACTATGTTATAAATGTATTACTTAATTTATCAATTGACTCATTCTTGTAAACATCTGCCTTGCTCCTATATATTGTTTTACGATTAATGTGTGTATTTTCAGTTGTTTGCACATGCATAATTTACTTGTAAGCAAAATTATTCTGAAAAAGCTTTACTTTCTATTTAAAAGTAGAATTTGAAAAGCTATATTTCATTCAAGGCCCTTCTACAACAAAGAGGCTGACTTTCTGTGTACAATATTCTAGACAGTTGCCCTTTATAAAGATTACATCAAAGTTTAAATGATACATTCTCATGAAGAAAATTTCATATTGTTACATGATAATCTCCTTCCAAGGGATTTCAGGTTTGCCAAATAACATTGAGCAGCATATTTTGGGCAATTATACAAACTTCCTCTGCTTTTCTCAAGGATCTAAAGGTGTAAAAAAAAGTATACAATTATGCTGTCAAATCTATCAAAATTATTTCTCTGGGAAATGAACACTATTAGATCTGGTTGTGACTGTCTCCTGTTCATTTCATTTTGTTGTACATTAATAATAATAATAATAAAATAATGCCTACATGAATAAAATTTCAACAAAAAACTGCTTTTGTAGAAGAACTGACACATATGAATAACTTTAAGTCTCAATTAGATTGTTGGGGGCAATATGCTGACTCTGTAAACTGCTTAGAGAGGGCTGTAAAGCACTGTGAAGTGGTATATAAGTCTAAATGCTATTGCTATTGCTCCTTAACCAGAGAAAATTAAGGGATTCCCAACAGATGGAGAAAATAGAAAGGGCATGTGAAAGACAGAGGAACAAAATGAATGGAAGAATGTTCAGAATGATAACACATATTGTTTAGAAAAATGTCTCACTTTCATAGTATAATAACTCTTAACTAGGAAATTTCTTCTTGTAATATGCATTGGTCTGTTTAATGCCTAACATGTCTTAGAATTATGCAATTAGAAAAATAATGGAGGAGTAGAGTGGCCTCCAAATAGGAGGTTTCAGTAGTATGCAAGTACTACTCTTCACTTTATGCTATGTACGACACTGAAATATGAAATAAAAAATGTATAAATAAATAATGACAGTAATAATAAATAATGCATTAAATTCTCATGGAAGATTTTTAAGTAGCTTTTCCAATGCCTCTGGATATATAAAAAATCTACTAGGGAAATTCAGCCACCCTAAAACAAAATGGGCATATCTTTGTTTCTATAATTATTCACGTGTGACAAGATGTCATGGCTCAGTCAGCTGGCAAATATGCATGATATTCTTTTGTGGTGGTTGCTGATAGAAGTTGCAAATAAAAAGCAGAGTGCATATTTCTTAAAAACATTTTCACAGACACGTTTTCACAGGAAAGGGGGCTGCTGTTGTGCTAATGAGGGAAGAAAGAAACTGGAAATTTAAAAAGGAGACTTCCATGAAGGAGAAAAAAAATATGTTTAGTAATACTAAAATTTCTTTTGGAGACCAACTGTGGAGCCACAATGTCCAATATATATTTGCTACATATTTCTTACCTACTTGCTACTGGTTTAATGATACAACATTAAATAGTAAAAAATTATTACTGTTTTAATATCTATAATATATTAGATTCTATATTAGAATCCACTACAGCTGAGTTGGTAAATAAGTTGCAGAAATAGACAATGCATTTATTTTTATTTTATTTACCTAATTTACTCACTGTCAGAATAACTCTAGGTAGTTTACAGCTAAAACATAAAAACCGTATAAAAGATACCATACATTAGTAAAATGGGAGTGAAGTAAAGAAAGCAAAGGTAGTTTCTTTTAAGTTATTGAGATAAAAGGCTGAACAACTGGCTTCAAGACCTTAACCATCCCCAGGGTTACATGCCATTCTGAGAGCCCTGTGCCATTTGGCATAGCCAAATTTTTACTTCCTTCCAAAAGCCAGGAAATAAATAAATAAAGGCAGCTTTGCTCTGCTGAGGACTCATTGGCTCAGAGGAAAGGATGAGGCAAGACTTCTGATATGGAGCTGGGAGAGATCTGGAGAGGGTCCATTGAAAAGGGAAGAACAAGGGCAAACAGGAGACTAGATTTTTCAGCTCCAATGACTTACAAAGGAAGTTGAAGAGAGTGACAAAAATATATTCAACTAATCTAAGGGAGAAGGCCAGCCACCCTGTATAGTTAACCCCTGCTTAAATCTAAGTGGAACCAAAGCAAGTGGGGCTGCGAGCAATGGTGCCTGATACTTGCATTAAGTGGGGCTGTGTGCAAGCACATGCATGCCAGCCAGTGGTGGGATTCAAAAATTTTTACTACCAATTCTGTGGGCATGGCTTGGTGGGCATGGCTTGGTGGATGTGGCAGGGGAAGGATACTGCAAAATCCCCATTCCCTCCCAACCCCACTAACCTGCTTTCCAGCTCCGTTCTCCTGCAACAAAAGAAGACCCAGCCAATCAGCTGAGACTTGGGAAGCAGAGAATAGATTGGGGTGGGGCCAGTCAGAGGTGGTATTTGCTGGCTTTCTGAACTACTCAAAATTTCTGCTACCGGTTCTCCAAAACTGGTCAGAACCTGATAAATACCACCTCTGATACTGGCCCACCACTCACATGACCCAGTTGTGAATAAACCACAGCCAAGTATTGGGCCATGGTCCACAGGTTGGGGACTCCTGACCTAGAGAGACTGTTAACTTTAAAATGTTTGACCATACAAACATTAATGAAGTCTCTGGTTTATCATTTTACTGCTATTTCGCTGCCATTTATCCAAAAACCTAGAGCAAAAGAGTGTGTAGAAGAAATCCAGTTTTGTTGAGTATTATTCTTCCACTTTGGTATTAAGGATGCACTACAGCATGGATACAGTTAAATAGGTTAAAATTTATCCCAAAGCAGGCAACTGTAGATGAAGCATACAAAAATTAGTACTGGAAAGCACTAAGAAAAATATATTCAAGGTGAAAGAGGGTAACTTGTGGGACTGAAGTCAACAAAGGAAGTCCTTTGGAGCTTCAAAATGTCACACAGTCATGGAACTCAACTAACTTAGGAAGGGAACATTTATCACTTACAATTATGGTCAGAGACAAAGATGCAAAGAATACTATCTACTGACTTGAGATTTGACTCTGCATGTGATGGCTTTGTGATCTGGAAAGAGCACCATTCTCACCAACATTTACTTTCCATAGCTTCCTCCTGCTCATATTCCTCCATAGAAATATAATGGTGGTACAATGGTTCGAATGCAGTATTGCAGACTAATTCTGCTGGTTGCCATCAGTTTGATTCTCACCAGTTCAAGGTTGACTCAATTCTATCCTTTAGAGGTCAGTAAAGGAAGACTGTGATGACCCGGGGCATGGCACAGAGGCAATACAGCCAGCTGAGAGTTTAAACTCCCCTTTAATGCTCCCCTTTAATGCTCCCATTAAACACTCCTACGTTCTTGGCAAGTCCCAGAGCAAAGCACACACGCACACACACACACACACACACACACACACACGGCAGCCTCTGACTGTGCCTAGTTCAGCAAAACAAAGTGTTAAGTTCGGAAGAAGACAGGACAAGAAGTGCTTCAACTCTCTTTAATAACAAGGCTACAGCTCCAACACAAGGGAGAACGGATTAGCTGTGGCAGCTTTTATAGCTTGCTGCCGCGGCTCACAGCCAATGACAGTACTTTGAATTCCCGCTGTTTCCAACAGCCAATCAGATTAAACTCTGCATACATTACACAAAGGAACAGAGAAAGGAGTCCAAAAACTAAGGAACAAACAAGGTGTCCAAGAACCAAGGAACAAACAAGGAGTCCACAAAGTCAGGAAGAAGGCACTGAATTCACAAGTAAGGAAGAAGCAAACAGTCCTGTACACTCCAAATGTCTGTACCGGCACACCAAACTCTAATAATTCAGCATTTGTTTCCAACAAAGCCCTCCACACAGCATCTCCTTAAGTCTCAATTGCCAGGTGTGCCTTGTGAAGAGGGCCAGGGTGCTCTCTTCCTGAGTTGTCATTCCTGCCTTCTCTCTACTCTCAGTGCTTGAGTTTGGGGAGCCCTGCTTTATACTTTCTAAATCTTACAAAGCTTCTAGGATTAGTTTGTTCAGCAGTATTGGACTACAGCCTTTGTTCTTTGTAAACTATAGATTGCTCCTCTTTTTGCATTGTGATTTGGGTTTATGTTTTGTTTTTTGTGGGACTTTTGACAATCTTCTTTTTCTCCTATGCTTTACTGCAGTGAAAGAAAAAATATATGGTGACATATAATTAATTTATATGGATAGTACACCATGAATGGTCTCCAATGTTAATGGATTCCATTTTAAACAATAATGAGGAGGAAAATATGGCCATGTAAAACTTGGACTCAAAATTGGACTATGAATTAGACATGCTTTTCTCAGAGGTAGGACAAAATACACTTTGAAACAACAAACAGATGTTTCTGTTCAAGCAGAAAATAAATTTACCACTAGCTACTAATTTTTATATTTGACAGCTGCTTTGAGGCACATGTTGGTGACAACTGACTTAATATCATTGCCTGGTTCCTTTTTTACATTAAATACAAATTTTTTAAAAAAATGAATTACCCTGTTGTTCTTTTTTCAGGAATACCTGGAAATAAGGGCTTTTTTTTAATGAAGATCTTGGGATAAATTTTCATAAATTTTTGATGAGCTTCTTCAGGGGAGCATAAATTCTCTCTAAAAAAGGAAATATGAAAAAAGCAATAAGATTGTACTTCAGATGTATTCTAGGAAATATTATTGCTAATTGCAGAACTGTTTCAGTTGGACAGCCTTTCCCAGCCTGCTAACGTTAGGATGAGATGACCCAGCAATTTTTAAGATTTCTCAGACAGTCCTGACCACTTAGAGAAATATTTTGAAATCTTTGCATACTAATCAAAATGTGGTATAGGACTGACCTGGGAGTTCTACATTCTAAGAAACCATTGTGACAAATTGATTAATTAATTTGTTTGTTTGTTGAATTTATATTGCCACCTAGCCCATGACAACTCAAGGGGGCTTACAGAATAGAAAACCACATTTAAAATAATAAAAACTAACAAAAAGAATCAAATAAATTAATAAAGTACAATATAACAAAATCACCTCCCAACTCCCACCCTCCGCCCTGAAGACAGCAGTTCACACGAGCCATTTAATGGGCTCCATCCCACTCTGGGTCCCCAGGCCTGCTGGCAGAACCATGTCTTCAGAGTCTTCTGGAAGAGTATTAGAGTGGGGGGGGGGTCATTCTAATCTCTGGGGGAATTATGTTCAAGAGATAGGGAGCCACTGCGGAGAAGGCCCTTCCCACCAAGTGTATCTCCCTCAGGGATGGGACCTGCAACATTCCCTGCCTCCCCGCTCTGATGGATCAGATAGATGTGATTGGCAAGAGACAGTCCCTTAGATAACCCGGTCCCAAGCCATGAAGGACTTTAAAGGTGACAGCCAGCACCTTGAATTGCAGCCAGAAGCAAATTGGCAACCAATGCAGCTCCCGTAGGAGATGTGATACATGTGCACACCGGGGTCTGCACAAAACCATGCGGGCCACTGCATTTTGCACCAACTGGAGCTTCTGGATGCTCTTCAAGGGCAGCCCCATGTAGAGCACATTGCAATAGTCAAGACAGGAAGTGAGTAGGGCATGAGTGACTCTGAGTAGGGACTGTTGGTCCAGGAAAGAGCATAACTGGTGCACAACCCGCAGTTTGCAAAGGCCTTCCTGGCCATGACCGCCACCTGCTCTTCAAGCAGAAGTCATGAATCCAGGAAAACCCCTAGATTACACAAGGGGTCTGTTTGAGGTAGTGCTACCCCATCCAAGACCAAAGGTGGCAATTCTCCCTGAGCCAATGAACCCCAAACCCAGAGTCACTCATTCTTCCAAGGGTTTAGTTTCAACCTGTTGCTCCCCATCCAGCCCCTAACAGCCTCCAAGGACTGTGAGAGGAAGGACACAGCAACACTTAACTCACCACGGGCCGAGACATACATCTGAGTATCATCAGCATATTGGTGATACCTCAGTCCATGGTGATGGATGATCTCACTCAGGGACTTCATATAAATGTTGAACAGGAGCGGAGAGAGTACCAAGCCATTTAATACTTCCATGGATTTTTTTTATTTCCTTTTTTCATATCCTTGCTAAATTATAGATAGGTGTACCAGCCTTTAAAACCATCCATGATTTCAATCAAGATTCTTTTCTCTTATCTTATAGAATTTATCTTGAGGTAGAATGTTTTCATTTTGAATTGTGTTTTCTTTGAAAGTACCTTGACCCAGAAAAAGAAAATCCAGTGCTGAAAAAATAGAATTATAATGGGAAAATGTAATATAAGGAGTGTAAATACAGAAAAATTCAACACAATGAAAGATGAAATGAAAAAACTAAAAATTGACTTGTTAGGCACCAGCAAATTGAGAACACTTGAGGCACAAATGACCAGACTCAAATTATCTTTCTTTGGACACATTATGCAAAGACCTAGCTCTTTGGGGAAGCTTTAATATTGGGGTAAGTGGAAGGAAAGAGAAGAAGAGGAAGACCATCAACAGGGTAGTCAGGTTGACTTGCAGTAATGATGAGTGCATTTACGACTTGAAAGACCAAAATACAGACAGATCATCATGGAGAAATCTTATTTATGCAACTAGAAGTCAAAATGACTTGATGGCCCAGAACCATCCTTCCCAAAATATGTCTTTCCTTTAGGTATATTAAAATGGCAATTTCAGTAAGAGATCATTTGCTTTAGGAAAGTCAAGCGAAGTTTTGATCTCACTCTTGCTCTCAAATGTGGTCACCTTTGATGGCTCCCTTCAGCTTATATTAAAAAGATAGACAATTCAACTATATTTTCAACATCAGAGCCAAAGAAGTTAAAGAGCTATTCTACTTTACCATTATATTTCAAGGCAGAATTTCATAGTTGGGATCTATCAGTACATTTTTAATAACTAAGTTAGATGGAGTAAAGTTATATATAATCAAAGTTAAGCATAAAGCAACTTAGGAAAAAGAATGAAAAAAAATCAGAAAGATGTGGAAGAGTGTTGTTATGCAAGAAAGAAAATGCAAAGAGAGAAAGGAAAACGAATGGATACATGGATACATATATATACATACATGAGAGAGTTGAGAGCAAGGGCTAAATGTTTAGCTCAATGGTTTTCAACCTGTGGTCTACGGATGCCTGGGGGTGACATAATTTCATTACATGGGGTGAAAAGGCTTGAAGAAATGATTTCAATCTTGAGTTACGTCTTGAAGGTTTGTGGCTGAGAACCATGGCCACAAAAAGTATTTAAAGGGAGTCCATGGTGAAGAAAATATTGAGAACCACTGCTTTAGATTCCATAACTTTATTATACATTAAAACAGAAAGAGATCAATTTCAGAAATACGTCAGAGGTGGTTTATCAGACTGAGGACTTTTAAGCTGTTCATTTATCTGGCTGCTATGAGGTTCATTTGGCATAGTAATAGTGCTCATAGTGAACATTTTAACTTTTGATATTTTTTTCCAGATCGGAGAGAAATGTAAATCTGTATCTCCCATATTGAAAACCTGCAGGTGCAGTTTGAGATGCATTTAACTAATTTCATCACCATCTAAGTATACCCTGACTAAAATTTCTTCTTTAATTATGTACTATCTTGAAGAAAATTGTCCTTAATTATACATCAGTATATTTTTGAAATGTCCTGAATTTAAAGGTTACAACACCCAAAAAAATTATTCAAGCTCACATCATTCAGCTCACTATTTTATTTTCCTTATTTCATGTTTTTAAAATCATTCCATAATCCATGGACAGAAATATATTGACTGATAATCCCTTGTTGAACAGTTGAGCAATGATTGATCAATGCATAGATTTAAATAAAAATTAAAGTATTGTTTTCTGGCTTGCTATAATGACATACTAAATTTAAGGTTAGGTTCACATCTAATTAAGTGGTTATCTGCTTATGTTTTAACTGCTTCACTGCTTAATTGGTAAACATAAAATTAACCAGTGGCACCTTTCACTTGATTTCTTATGGATCCAAAATTAAGAAGACAGAGAAAACAAAGTCTCTGCTTCCACTGTTACTTGCTCATGGGAGAAAAGCTTTCTGATCTGGCATTAGACCAGCTGAGGGTTTTAGTTGAGTTTAGTCCACATCAAGCTTGAAGGAAATGAGCTTTTCTGTATATGAAAAGTTCTTGCCTATAGTGTACAAATTTTTAGAATGACTAGATCTGTATATATCAAAATTATTATGGATAAGATGAATCAAAAACTTTGAATCAAATATTTGATATTTGCTTTGCTTGTTAAACTTGTACACTAGTCAACATTCAACCTCACCAAGTAAAAACACAGAAAGATAACAATATAATAATAAAGATAAAAGGAACAAAAGATGGAAAAATCAGGCAACAACAATAGACATACTTATACAATACAGAAAGCACTTCAATCACCCTAGCTAAAAACCTGCTAAAAGAGCCAGGCTTCGAAACCCTCTGAAACACCAGAAGAAAGGAAGCTACCCAGGAAGTCCCTTGTTCCAGAGGGGAATGCGACTGTGGAGAAGACATGCTTCTGGGGTCCTTATAGGTATTGTTGAAATGTCCAGAAATGTGCCAACCCTGTTGCATTGAGTAGGCTGCGCAGATACTTTAGGACAGGAGTCCCCAACCCCCAGGCAGGAGTGGGATTCTACCAGTTCGCACCTATTCACTAGAACCGATTGTTAACATTCTAAGCAGTTCGGAGAACTGGTTGTTAGAAGAAATTACTGGCCTAATCCTGTAAGGAAGGCAGGAAGGAAACATTCTGGTGTTGCTTACAGAAACTGCCTCTCCGTTAACCCTTATTACATTCTTGGCAGGACTAGACTTCCTGTCTCAGGAACTTCTCTGGAGCTTTTTTCCCTTCCTTTGCTGGTACTTTGCTTGTGTGGAGTGACTATTGAAAAAAGTGACTTATGACCATTTTTCACACTTACAATTGTTGCAGCATCCCCACAGTCACGAGAGGCCAGGCGAGGAGATGCATGCCTCGATGTGAGTGATGTTGAGTTGGCCATGCCCAGCCAGTAACATGACCACCAAGCCATGCCCACCAACTAAGCCACGCCCACAGAACCAGTTGTTAAAAATTTGAATCCCACCCCTGCCCCCAGGTCATTCACAGGTACCAGTCTGTGACCTGTTAGGAACTAGGCCACACAATTGGAAGTGAGTGGTGGGCAAACAAATCATGCCTCCCGCAGTCCATGGGAAAATTGTCTTCTACAAAACCAATCCCTGATGCTAAAAATGTTGGGGACTGCTGCTACAGGAGATAGCAGATGTAACCAAAAACTATGCACTATGCCACCATAAATTTTAAAAATAGCAGAGTTGAAAAGTCTCATGATTGATTCACATGGTAATAATTGACATACATGGTAATAATATTATTTAATTGATTCCAAGAAGTATATTCCAGTTTTGTATAAGAGATTAGGGATTAAATTTTCTAAATACATGCAGATTTGACAGTAAACCTTATTGAATTGAATGGGGTTAAGATCTGAACTCAATAGAGAAGAAGGGGTCACCTATTCCATTCAGGCAGATGTTTACACCCCAGCATCACAGTCCATACTGAACTGATATCCCATAGTTTCATTTAGGTAAGGACAATTATTCCTTATAACTCCAATAATTCCAGCAAAAGAAATCCAATAGTTTCCACTTTAAAAAATAACAAGTGGTAAAAATCACTATAAAGAAAATTTTAATCCCTATTTATATAGGCTAGGTACAATGCCTTACTAGTAAATATAAAAAAGGTGTGTATTAATTTGTATAGAGCAGGGATGTCAAACTTGCAGTGTCATGGCGGTGCCACGTGATGTATCGGGACTTTTTCCCCTTTTACTAAACTGGGCATGGGCAGGGCCAGTGCATGATGCATCTGGCCCATGTGCCGCAAGTTTAACAGGCCTGGTATAATTTTTAATTTAATTTAATAATTGGACTTGTATGCCGCCCCCTCTCTGGAAGGACTCGGGGCAGCTCACAACTAAAAATACAAACAATAAATACTTTTAAAACAAATTAAACCCAACAAGCCCAAATAAAATCAATTTAACCCCCCCCCAAGAGGTCAGTCCAACCTGGCCTGTTCAAACAGCCAAGTTTTCAGATCATGGTGGAAAGAGCAGAGATCCGGAGCCAAACGGAGCTCCAAGGGCAGTTGGTTCCATAAGGCGGGAGCCACTACAGAGTAGGCCCTTCCCCAGGGCACTGCCAGCCAACACTGTCTAGCGGACAGCACCCCGAGAAGTCTCAGTCTGTGTGCTCGCACAGGGAGATTGGCATTCGATGTCGGCAGGAAACGCTCCTGCAAATACCCCGGACCCAAGCCATGAAGGACTTTGAATGTTAATACCAACACCTTGAATCTCACCCGGAAGGCAACCGGCAGCCAATGCAGCTCACGCAGGAGGGGCATAACATGGGAGTACCAGGAAACTCCCATCACAACCCGCGTGGCTGCATTCTGCACCAGTTGAAACCTCCAGATGATATGCAAGGGCAGTCCTAGATAGAGAGCGTTGCAGTAGTCAAGTCGGGATGTGACAAGCGCCTGAGTGACCATGCAAAGGGCATCTCAGTCCAGGTACGGGCGTAGCTGGTGAACCAGCCGAACCTGGGCAAAGGCCCCCCTTAGTCATGGCCCCCACCTGCTCCTCCAAACCGAGCCGTGAATCCAGGAGGACCCCCAGGTTTTGTGCCCTATCCACAGGGGGCAACACCTCTCCCCCTGTGACCAAAGATGGAATCTGTTGACTGGTCCGAGATGCCTGTACCCGCACAGCCACTCCATCTTGGCCGGATTGAGCTGTAGTTTGTTCCTGCCCATCCAGATCTGTACCGCATCCAGACAACGGGGTATCACGGAGAGGGCATCACTGATTTGGTTTGGGGTGGAAATATACAACTGGGTATCATCAGCGTACTGATGATACCTCACCCCAAAACCATGGATGATCTCACCCAGCGGCTTCATATAAATGTTGAACAAGAGGGGCAAGAGGACCGAACCCTGAGGGACCCCACAAGTGAGAGCCCTCAGGGTTGACCTCTGCCCCCCCGCCAACACTGATTGCGAACGCCCCAAAAGGTAGGAGGAGAACCACTGCAAAACAGTGCCTCCCACTCCCAACCCCTCAAGGAGCCGCAATAGGATACCATGGTCAATGGTATCGACGGTATAGAGAGTTACTATTGTTAATAAATACATGTTGATGGGCCTTGGTGGTGCAGGCTGTTAACAGCCTAGCACTTAGTTCCAGCTGCCTGTAATTATTGCAGGCTCGAATCCCACCAGGCTCACGGTTGAATCAGCCTTCCATCCTCTCGGGGTAGGTAAACTGAGGACCCAAGATTGTTGGGGGCAATAAGCTGACTTTGTAAAAATGCCGCTTAGTAATAAGCAGGCATATACAATGGAAGGAAGGCTATTGCTGAGCGCATTGGGTTGTATCCCAAAAATTGTAAGCCGCCCTGAGTCTCCAGAGAAGGGCGGGATATAAATATGAATAAAAAAAATGTTGATGTATAAAAGAACAGCATAATAATATGAAGAAAATGGATGCTTCTGCTGATCAAAATCCCTTCTGACTTTTTTTGTTTTTGTTTTTGGCAACTTAGTTGTGGCAGCAGCTCAAGGAAAAAATAGTTCCTTGGACTTCTATAGTTTCAAGCTAACTGTCAGGTTTTTTATTTGTAGCCTGAGGGAAACCTGTGTCAGATCAAAGCAATAAAATATATATTTTATAAGTAAATTAATTCCATCAGTCTTGTTTCTTTTGCCTTGATTGATTCAACTGGAAATATGAAGGCCTTTCCATTCCTTGTTACATGCCTTACAAATCTATGAAGCCAAGTTCTTAAAACTGGCAGTGTAGTTTTAAACCATTACAACCCAGAAGCAGTAGTTCTGAATGCCTTCATATGGATGATATTCTTGGTACATTGTCAAGAAAACATTCTAAAATGTTTTGTCTCTGGCTAAGGCACAGGTGACGTCTGATTTTTGTTTAAATTTAGCAAAGAGTAGCCATTTATTCCAGTTCAAGTGAGAATCACAGCAACAGCACTGAAAGATGGATGAATTTATTTGTTACTGAATTTTTATCCCAGTGCTATCAAAGCAAGATTCTCACCAACTCACAATAAAACTTTCTTCCCATAGTGTTTTCAAAGAAATTTTGATTGGCTGTACTGAGATGTTATGTTTGAATAATGGATCATTTTAAATCCAATATTAAATCACCTTATGGGGGACATATTTTTATATGGCTGTGTGTGTGAGAGAGGGGGGAGGGAGGGAGGAAGAGAGCGAGAGATTAATAATAATAATAATAATAATAATAATAATAATAATAATAATTTATTAGACTTGTATGCCGCCCTTCTCCCTAAGGACTCAGGGCAGCGAACAATAAAAACCAAACAATTACAATAAAAATAAATTAAACCAATACAAGTCTAACGAACAGTTAAAAAATTAAAACAGTTAAAATAGAGAGAGAGATGCATATACATATACATACATACATACATATATGGCCATATAAAGGGATGTCCCTTTTTTTCTTTCCTGCATTTTTTATCCTCTTTCCATTGTTGCCCTTAAAGAGCATCTGGAGGCTCCAGTTGGTGCAAAATGCAGCGGCCTGCACGGTTTTGTGCAGACCCCAGTGTGCACATGTATCACCTCTCCTGTGTGAGCTGCATTGATTGCCAATTTGCTTACAGATGCAATTCAAGGTGCTAGTTGTCACCTTTAAAGACCTGAGGGACCATCTCTTGCCGGTTATATCTACCTTACCCGTCAGAATGGGGAGGCAGGGAATGCTGCGGGTCCCATCCCCGAAGGAGATACACCTGGTGGGAAGGGCCTTCTCCATGGTGGCTCCCTCTCTCTGGAGCATTATTCCCCCAGAGATTAGAATGGCCCCAACTCTAATATTCTTCCAGAAGCACTGAAGACCTGGGGAGCCCAGAGTGGAATGGAGCCCATTAAATGACTCATATGATCTGCTGTCACTTGGGTGGGAGGTGAGGGGTGATTTTATTATATTAATTTATTTGATTCTTCTTGCTAGTTTTACTGTTTTAAATATGGTTTTATACCTTGTAAACCACTTTGAGTAGCCATGGGCGAATAGGTGGCAATATAAATCTAATAAATAAATTGTCTTCTCTTTCTCTAAAGTTTACTTTATATTACTGTTTACTATTGTAATTTACACTCTTAATAAAATAATAATAAAAATAATTAGATAGATGATAAACAGATGGATGGATATGAGAGAGTGGGGAGGAAGGGAGAGAGAGAGATGATTAAGTCAAAAAAACACATTAACAGTATGAATAAAGTCTGTTTTCATATTGCTGTTGTAACTGCCTAAAGTCCAGGGACATCAGCAGGTGGTGGCACATGGGGACAAAGTCAGCAAGATGGAGCGCTCTGATGCGAGACCCATCCTGTTGTATGAACACCAGAATCAGAAGGTACTATGATGCTTCCATTTATTTATATCTAAGTATATCTGAAAAAACATATTGATAAAAAAATTTCAGACATTCCCTTCAAGCTACCTTTTCACAAATTGCTTATGCATCTAAGAAAAAAATTCAAATAGCTTACTTGCTTTGAAGATGGCCGGTGAGGAGTAATGCATCCAATTGCTCATAATTCAACTTTTGAAAATCTACGGCGATATTGCAAAAATGTGGTTACAAAAGAATTGTTTACAACTAGTAAACTACATTTAAAAAGAAGGAGAAATAATTCAGCTAAACTATAAGTAATTATATGGACCATAGCAAATATTGCTATTACCAAAGCTGCAGAAGCTGATAAAATACTAGCTGAACTATTGAAAACTCTGCAAGATAATAACATTAATCTGCTTGTAGTCTGTAAATAGGCATGTAAAATTCAGCAATGGCCAAAAGCCAGGAAAATATTAATTATTAATATATGTACAGACTTAACCATAGTTTCAACTAGGAAACTCTTACCATCCTAAACTAAGCCAAGTCCAAAAATGCTAGAGAATTTCTGGAAGCCTGGCATTGTGACAAGTGGGCCATTAGAAGACAAATAGACATAAATACCATCTACATACCACGCAACAGAGATAATCAATAAGCCAAAAAGGGAACAAAAAGACCAAAACACCTCCCTACCAGCAATCAACATGCATAGATTAACTGCAAGATTAATATGAGACCATCAATCAAGAAGTCTGTGGAGATTCTCAGTCATCCAGGTCATGGTTTTCCCAAAGGTGCTTTTTCAGGAGGCCAACCATCACCTGAGAATCTCCACAAACTTTTAGCTATACAATTTGGGATGAACACCCTTAGAATAGTGTGGGAATAAAGAATGGATTTCCAGAGGAAAAAAATTGCAGACCATAGGAACCAGGAGCACTACTCAGGGGACCCTGAGGACACAAATAAACCTCCAAGTTCTTTAACGACTGTCTAAAAGGATGCAAATTACTAGCTGTCTGCAAGGAATATAAATCCTTTCATTCCCCACTATTCCTGTCAGAGCTGAAGAAACTTTTTTTTTTAATTATTTATATGCCACCCTTCTCCAAAGACTCAGGGCGGCTTACAATTTTTGGGATACAACCCAATGCGCTCAGCAATAGCCTTCATTCCATTGTATATGCCTGCTTATTACTAAGCAACATTTTTACAAAGTCAGCTTATTGCCCCCAACAATCTTGGGTCCTCAATTTACCTAGCTCGAGAGGATGGAAGGCTGAGTCAACCTTGAGCCTGGTGGGATTCGAGCCTGCAGTAATTGTAGGCAGCTGGAACTTAAGTGCTAGGCATTTAACAGCCTGCACCACCAAGGCCCTTATTGGATGAGAAGTGAAATGTCTTAAAAAGAAAAACCAAGGAAGTCCAGTTGCCTAACTCTAACCCTAACCCTCCTGAAAAAGCACCTTTGGGACAACAATCAAGAAGTAAATAATACTCCAATCAAGGAACTGCCAAACAAGCTAATAGTAAAAAAAAAAAACAATCCACCCATGAAGCCTCCAAGACAACTTCTATCAACACTGACAGGGTAATCCACTAGAATATAAACTGAGACTAAACCCCACTCCTTATTAGCACTAATGAAATTACCTAGTTTGGGTAATGAAACATCTGCAAGAAAATAACTAAGCTCAGAAAGTACAAAGCAGCCCTCATTTCAACCCAGGTACAAATATTCTTCTTTATCGGAATCAGTAAAGGGTTGAACAAGTCTTTCTCTAACAATCCTATTCTCTTCACTTAATATACATATAACATTATTTGATCTAGAACTTTTTAATATGCAATGCAAATACTAGCTATTACGGGTGCACAGAACTTCAAAGGTACAATGAAGCTTTGAATAATGCACAACCCCCACAGCACCTGCCCACTGCCAAGCAACCAAGTGCAGCATCTGTACTCTTCACATCACACACAGAAAGTACCTTCTGCACAGGGACAACCAATACACAAAGCTTATTCCTTTGAAGCAAGGCCACATATTTTATTTATTTATTTCTATACATTCACACATATAAAAAGCATTTAATAAAATAAGGAGGTCAAAATAAGAAATAAGATAAAGTAGCAGCAGAAGGTTAAAAATCATAGCAGCACAATTATCGAAAACTTTTGGTAGTATGAAAATGTATTTGCCAGGCATCAAAAAGATCATAAAGATGGTTCAAGACATAGCCTGTTTGAAAGGGCATTCCAAGGCTGGGATTGTCACCAAACAGGTCCTCACCCAAGGAAGTTCCCAGTCCCACATCAGTCAATGGCAGGAATATCCAGGGGATATCCAACAAATAAAAGCACCATTCATTATTGAAATCTTACCTCTTTTTACACATCTGTCACAGGTAAAAAGAGGCAAGGGTTTACTACCCTGCTGCAGCCACCATCACGATCCTCATCCCTGCCAGTCAACAGTATCAAGCCCTTAAATGGTGGAATTTTCCCATTTTTCTCTCAACAGAGATAATTCCCCTGAGTATCTCAAGCAGTTCCAGTGCCAAAACTAGGCCTAAAATTTCATTGAAATTGATCTATAAAATCTAGTTCAGCCAAAAGGATCTGGATGGATTTGATCAGTTATGACATGTTCAAGCATGTTGTTGGCCAACCATCTTTAACTTGTTTACCACACAAGCCGATTGTATAAGACTTTACCAACTCAAGCTGACTGAGAGAGAATACCACTTGGGGAGGTTAGATGTAATAAACCATAAGTGGTATGGTGGCTTCAGAGATGGTATTTAGTAGGTTCTAACCAGTTCTAGAGAACCAGTAGCAGAAATTTTGAGTAGTTCAGAGAACCAGCAAATACCACCTCTGACTGGCCCTACCCCCATCTATTCTCTACCTCCCAAGTCCCAGCTGATTGGCTGGGTCTTCTTT
The DNA here is from genome assembly GCA_009733165.1 of Naja naja. Lineage (NCBI taxonomy): Eukaryota > Metazoa > Chordata > Lepidosauria > Squamata > Elapidae > Naja > Naja naja. Next base: position 190,476,966 of record CM019150.1, on the reverse strand, counting down.
TGTTGCCTTGCACAGGAGAACAAAGCTGGAAAGCAGGTTAGTGGGGTGGGGAGGGAATGGGATTTTTTTCAGTAACCTTCCCCCAGGAGTGGGGAGGCAATGGGGATTTTACAGTATCCTTCCCCTGGAGTAGGGTGGGAATGGAGATTTTGCAGTATCCTTCCTCTGCCATGCCCACCAAGCCATGCCCACCAAGCCACGCCCACAGAATCGGTAGTAAAAAAAATTGAATCCCACCACTGAGTGGCTCACCTCATTTATTCATTTTAATATGCCTTAGAAATAGATCACATATCGGACTGAAGACGGACAAAATAAACAGACAGGTTTCCTTCCTTAAGGGTGTGAATGGAATAATATGATGTGGGTACAACAGAAAGGTAAACGTACAGGTTTCCCCTGTCCAATCATGTCTAACTCTAGGGGGCAGTGTTCATCTTAGCCGAAGGAGCCAGAGTGTTCCATGATCACATGACCAGCAAGTAATGGGAGCTCACCCTGTCGCACAGCGCTTGGGTCTTGAACCCAGTCTGACAGTTTTCCACCTGAAAACTCAGAATTTTCAACCATTGAGCCACCGAGCCATCTTGGATACAAGATACACTATTGTTTATTGAACATGTTAATATTATCTAAAAGGACAGAATCCAAATAGTGTGAGAATTTGCAAGGTAGTCAATTTTAATAATTTATCAAAAACATTCCAGTGAAAGGATTTATTATATTTCTTTATCTTTCTTTATGTAGGGTAAAATTTATGAGAATTTTAGCTTTCTAAAAAGGGTTAACTATTTTCTCACTCCATGAGTTCATGTGAAAGACCACTGATCATTCCCAGGGATTATATTTTTGCCACAAAACAATATATTAATTCAATTATAAACATTTTCCTATGACACATAGAGATGTTCATAATACATATTTGAGCAGCACCAACATTCAGGGTTCTGGGTGTTTTCATTTTTGACAAAATATGCAGCTTGGAAATAGAGGTTTTGCACATGGATAAACCAAATAGCCTTTTGGAAACAATACAGTCTACCCCTCAGTGTTACACTCAATTTGCAAAGATCTATATGGATTCCTCTGTACCGTGAACAGAACATTATTGTGGATGTATAAGGACCTGGAGATGAATAGCTGAATGCTTCTGTGTCCAAAGAGGGGAGGAGGGAATGTGACATGTTGAAAGAAAAGTTTTGGAAAGCATGGGAAACTAAATTGGCACAGATGCTTAATTGCCTCAGGTGCTCTGGGCACACAACAGGCATCTTAATGAAGCAATACTTGCATAGCCTTTGGATTTTTGCAACACATTTGGCTGCCTCAAATTATTGCCGAAAATAATTCAGTCTATAAATGATACAGAATGATTGCCAGCAATGCGTCACTGAAGGTGCAAACACACATTTTAAAAAAGGAAGAAATAGGAAGAAGACAAACTGAAAGAACTTCAGCCTTTCTTCCTGCACTGTCAAGAATTCTTGTTCAAAATACGTAATCTCAAAATTACTCTTGGCGGGGGCAGGTTGCTAATGTTAAAACTAACATTTCCTGTTCGCAATCACAATTTATCACTAGGAACAAATTAAATTCATTTTAATTCCAGTAGATTAGTTTTATAGTCTAATCCTTCTTAGCAGCTCTGTGTTGACAGATGGAAAGTTATCAGCATCTCATCATAGATTTTATGTTTTCAAAGGGCTTTTCTGAACAAAAAATGTATTTGATGATTGCCCAGTTCACTTTTAACAAAAATTGGCTGTTTACGGAGTCCACTGAGTGTCTGTTCAGAGTATAAATAAATTTTATGTTTGCCAATGGACACTATTAGAGCTAAACCCTGAATAGCCCAAAGAGTATATAAATCATCCACAATTGTCAGTGAATCATCTCCCTCCCAGATCATATCCTAAGGATAAGGAGCAAATTTTTCAAATAGTAAAAATAATCTTATAATGAACTAAAGAAAAGAATGGGAAATGCAACAAATTCCCACATAGAAATCCTAAATATGTACCTGTTTCTACATTGGTTTAATACCTATGAATCATTTCTTAAAATACCACTATTTATACATACATATGCTATAACTGTCTTTATTTCTCTGGTAGTGTTCAAATATGTTGGATAAATCCTACCACTTTTAGCTAGGAAGGATGACATAGGAAGGCTAATTTACAAAACTAAAAAATTATGTAATGCCAATACAAAAAGATATTCAAAATCTATGTTGATACTTTCAAAAGGATGTACTAATGTATCAATTCATGTTCACGGTATATCAAAATGACCATAGACAAATTCATGATTAGCAAAAGCTGATCTGCCAATTTCATTTCAAGTTTTATATACTGTATGCAACTATTTATATGTACATAAATATAAACAGAATTAAAAAGCTGTGATAAAGCCTAAAAAAGCTTTCTAAAAAGTTAGACTGGCAGTATTAGTGGTTTTATGAATTACAGATAATCCTTGATTTACAACAGTTCCTTTAGTGACAGTTCAAAGTTACAATGGCACTGAAAAAATGACTTATGGACATTTTTCACACTTAGGACCTTTGTAGCAGCCCCATGATCTTGTGATCAAAATTCAGATGCTTGGCAATCGGTTCATATTTATGACCACTGCTGTGTCCCAAGGTTATGTGATCATCTTTTGCAACTTTTTGACAGGCAAAATCAATGGGGAAGCCAGATTAATAACCAAGTTACTAACTTGACAACTGCAGTGATTCACTTAACAACTGTGGCAAGAAAAGTCATAAAACGGGGCAAAAGTCAAGAAATGTCTCATTTAGCAACATAAATTCTGGGCTCAATTATGGTCATAAGTTGAGGACTATCTGTATAGTTCCACACCCATTTGTACCACTCAGCTGACCCTGATGACACAGATAAACCTCCAGGTGGTCTCAATGACTCAATGAAAGATTGCAAATGACCAGTTGTCCGCAAGGTATATAAATCCTTCCATTGCCCATCATCCACTCAGAGCTGAAGGAGCCTCTTGGATGAGAAGCGAAACGTCTTCAAAGAAAAACCAGAAAGTCCAGTTGCCTCTTGAAAACGCACCTTTGGGATAGTTACAAAAAACTACTTTTTGACTGAAAACTCAAATATAATTCCTTTGAAACAGAAGCATATAACTGGCAGAACTGAGCTTTTTTTCTGGTTTAGCTGGCCTTTTGAACCAGCACTATTCAGAAATGTCCTGGTTTTTTTAAGACAAATACAGAATCCTTTCAGAAGAATACTAAACCCATGTTTAACATTGTGGTCTAGCACTTTTTCAAAAGTGCTATCTACAAGGACCCTGCAAAGCACTGATGAGAAGTTGATGAGAACTGCAAAGCATTGGTGAGAGCTGAAAGATACATTTCTGGAAGCAGGTACCTGGTCTATTCTATATTTCAAGCCCAAATTAAAAGTAACACCCAGTGACAGGAAGGAAAGACACATCCTTCCAGGAAAAGTAGCTAAATTTCCTGGGCAGATTCCAATCTCCAACTGTACCATCACGAGTATTGTCAGTGAAGTGACATAGATTGATTAATTGATTGATTAAATGTATTGCCTGCCAACTCCACATCATTCTTTTACTAATCTTGGGAAAAGAGAAAAATGGAAGCACTATATATGAATGTAAGGCACTTCCACTGTGAACTGAGGATGAACCATAGGCCATATCGGATGTGACCTTGAAAAACAGCTAAGGAGCCATCTTCACAAGTGATGGGACATAAGGATAAGCCAACAGATTCTTTTAATTTATTTACAAAGCAATTTAGTATAATACATAGCAAAGCACAGGCTCAAGCAAAATATAAATTTCCAAGAATATTTCCAGGTCTCCATAAAGAAACTTACTTAGAAAAAGTTTTTAAAAAATTGAAGGCTTTCTATGAAATATTTGAGCCTGCTAAATTGATATGTGGTGGCTAGCTATAGCAGTTCTATTTTGAGAGGCTCCATCATATAGTTTCAGATTTTCATGCAGGCCTATTTGCCTAAAAGTATAGATCCCAGTATGGCTGATGGACTGGCAGGTCACAAATTGAACAAATTATTTTTTGTATGCATTGAATAATAGCTTTGCTATTTCCTAAGGTAAAGACCACAGAAAAACAATCAATGATATTAGAGTTATCTGATCCCAATTTGTCTTTAATAATCTTTAAGAAAATAATAAGTGCATTTTAAATATGACTCCATAACTCTCAAAGTGCTATAACAAGAAACAAAAAACATACCAGTCAGCATTTTAGATGTGTAGAAATAGCACTGTGATGTTTTCTTCTAAAGTAATCCTAGTAGAATCTTAGCTGAAATTCTAAGAATTTTGAAATACTTACAGATGAAGTCACAAAAGAGAAAATGAAGGCATAATTATTTGCAGTACAGAGGCAGTCACTAATCTTGTTAACAGTGCAGAATATGGATTTCAAAATGCAGAATTATTCTCACATTCATTTTCAAAGTTGTTTTCAGTGTCACATTTTTCCACATAGAACATAGACTCCTATGGCATCTAATAATTAAATCACTTATTGCAACCAATGCTTGTGTGTATACATATATATCTATGAGTTAGGGCCAGGCAACGCATCAGATTTAAAGGCAAAATGTGTTTCAGAAAGGCTGGGAAATGAAGCTAACAAAGTTTCAGGAAGTAGAATGCAGATTTTCAGTCATTATATAAAACAATAATGAGCCATGAAATATATGAGCTTTCCTGACATATACGATCAGCATCCAGTCACCAATCAAGGACAGTTTAGCTTTCCATGACTGCTTGTCATCCTCATACATTTGAGATGGCCAGCCATGTAAATTTAAATACATACTGTTATGTATGCAGGTTTGAATGTCATTGGTTTAGTTTGAATTGTTCTTGTAAAATGTCAGAAATGATTGGTTTAAAAAGTGCGGGAAAATCCTGCACTCTGATTGGCTGGCACTGCGACTGCTGGCTATAAGTAGCAGCCGCAGCCCAGCCAAATCAGGTCTGTTATGAGCTGTAGTCACTAATAAACTCTTCACTGAAACACTCCGCGTCTGACTCTTCATGCAAACTTAACACATACATACATACATACATACATACATACATACATACATACCCTTTATCTTAGATCCAAGTCACATAATCAATAGCATAGGATTATATAGCATACAGTACCTGTTGCTTGAATTTATTAGATGTTTGGAATGGTATTATTCTTAATGTACAAAATTCAAAATATTTGTGCTTACACCTTCAATATATTCAGATAACATAATGAAAAGTTGTCGACCATATATCACAACTCAGTTATTGCTGCTTGTGTGTGCCCAGTCTTTGTTTATAACTAATTGTTCAAGGGCATCTTCCAAAGGCAAAAAGAAGAGCATCTATAGTGCTACCATTAGGGCCACCATCTTGAATTTGTTACATTCTCCACCTTCCTCCACAAATGCTCTTGTGGTCTCTGTGGAAACTCTAAAACAGGCATAGGAATGCTTTATGAGTTGGCACTCTGCTTACTTTAATTTCTATGTGAGTTGTACCTTATATTCTAGGCTTTCCTTTTCAATAGTACTAAACTTGCAACCTTTTTTGGAATACTATTTTAGTAGGATGTCTCTTAAGTCTATTCTTTTAATTGATGTAACTTAGCATTTATTTCCCAACTGGAAAGGGATTGAACTGGTTAGCATGTTTGCCTCTGAATCCTTCTGATTCCAGTTTAAACACATCTAAACTGATCTAGGCTGTTTTGATTTTTTTCCCCAATAGCACAATATTCTGATCATAAGATGTCTGCATATGTCATTGTATAAACAACTGACAATTGATCATCACTTTCCTTTTCTGCCCAACAGTTCAATGAGAACAGTCAGACAATCAATGGTGGCTTGTTGGCCAGTAATTCAAAGCTTTCTCTTGCCCTTTCAGACCTTGCCAGAAAACTCCCACAAAAATAAAATGACATATGTTTCTAGTGTTCCCCATGATAGTAATATGCCAGCAGTTCAACATTTGGATTCTTTTACCAAGACATAAAAGCTTGCAGCCCAGCAGATTTTAGGCCTGTGTAGCTCTTGGTAGGACCCCAGAACTAGTTGCAGATGCATTAAAATTATTCCTTATTGCTTTTCAAGCCATAATCATGTCTTTCAAATGGAAGTTGCTAGCTCAATGAAACAACAGAGATAAATGACAAGATAAATTGATAATTTTTAGCATTTCTCTTTCTGTTTTGACCTTATCAAGCAGTATAACTCTTGTGGCTCCCTTTTTCTCTTTTCTTAAAGGGTCACTGATGTTACCTAGTCCATCAAGGTATAATTTCCTGAGAAACATTGTAAAATTTCACATTGTTAAATAAAATATTCTAAGTATTTGATAGACAAGAAAGAACTATTTTGTGTCAGTAATTGCTACTCCATTTCACCTCAAATAATTTGTGGCTATTCCTCCTTTCACCTTAATTATTACCTAGTAAAAAGTGTTCTTCAAGTAATTCATATGGTGACAATTAAATGATCACCTCCTGAAAAATGCTTTGGCTTGCAGCTAATCTCCTGTAATTCACTTTTTTGTTGATAATATGGAACTGTTGCAAGAAAAATATGTGCAGCAAATAAATAATAGTGATATTTTTCTTCTTCTCAGATAAATAATCACATTATCTGATGAAGATAAAATTCAGTTTCTGTAGCCATAAAACTTCACTGTTTCTTCCATGCATGAAGTATTTGCTATTGGTGTGGCACCGACTATAGAGAAGATGACAGAAGGCCGACTCTGCTAGTATGGACATGTCCAGAGGCCATGGCCAAGACTGCCTACCAACTAGAAGTCAATGGCCGGTGACCTCCAAACAGAGATGTTAAGACACCATCAACAAAGACATGCAAGCCACGGGCCTGTGCCCTGGAGATGCAGCTGACCATGCAAATTGGCATTCAATGTTCCGAAAAGCGGACCATGCACCTGCAGATATATGCTAGGAAGAAGAAGAAGATGAAGTGTTTGCTATTAGAATATCTTTTGTGGCTTAATTTCTATAACTGCCTTTCAAATGTTTTTAGTAACCCACTGAAAAATAAGAATAGGCACAGAGTGGCATTCAGCAGGTTCTCACCAGTTCTGGAGAAGTGGTATGGAAATTTTGAGTAGTTCAGAAAACTGGCAAATACCACCTCTGACTGGCCCCGCCCTAACTATTCTCTGCCTCCCGAGTCCCAGCTGATCGGCTGGGTCTTCTTTTGTTGCCCTACACAGGAGAACGGAGCTGGAAAGCAGGTTAGTGGGGTGAGGAGGGAATGGGTTTTTCAGTAACCTTCCCCCAGGAGTGGGGAGGGAATGGAGATTTTACATTATCCTTCCCTTGCCACACCCACCAACCCACTCCCACCAACCCACACCCACAGAACTGGTAGTAAAAAAGTTTGAATCCCACCACTGAATAAGCATCTGATATCATCACACAAATTTTCATCCTATTTACAAAACTGACAGTTTGGAATCATAATGCCATTTCTGAGAAGAACTTAAAATCTGCCAGGAACTTTAGATGAAGGGGAACATGGTAAGTATTCCATACATCTTCCTCTAATACCCTGTAAGTAAATGACAAAAACTGATGGAAATCTAAATTAGTCTGAATTCATATCATAAATTTAGAAAAATATAATCTATTATAAATTACTCTAAACAAGATAATATTGCTGTTGTAGTTCCAGCTATTGTTAAAACTGCTTTCAACTGATAAAATGTTTAAAAGGTTGCTGCCTCTGTTCAAAGTATTAAAAGTCCTCACAAATGGCTTACATGACTTTTTCCTCATCTCAGCGTCCATCCTGGCATTTGTCCAAACCAAACCAATACTTGTTTTCAATTTATGCAAAGCCAATTTCATAAAATCACAGTGATCAAGTAGTGAAGATTTTTCACCACACTGACACTACCAAGGTGAAATGGATGGGACCATCCTAATCAGCAGAACCAATTTTCATAGAAAAACTGCGATGCCAAGCATTATTCACCATCTGTTTTTATTTTTTTAATTCTTTTAATAAAATAAACATTAATATCAGTAAAGGGACTATTAGGAAGCTGATAAGTTTCAAATAAATCATTCATTTTTAATATTGTATTTAATATTGTTCAGGAATGCCTTTGACTCTCAGAAAGATTCTTGTGGATTGGTAGACAGTGGTTTTGTATGATTACCTAGTCTCTTTCTGGTACATTTATATTTTAGGAAAATGTCAATCTTCGCAATCATTTTGTTGGTTCACCAACCATATACTTTTAAAAGCAATAGTGCTTTTAAAAGCTCCATAGTGCTTTACAATAGAAGTCTCCTACCCCCAGTCCGTGGACTGGCACCACTCTGCGGCATGCCAGCAGCCAGTCCATACAAATAAGCGAATCCCCATTTGCAGGATGCAGGCAGCATGTAAAACCACGCCCCTTCCGGTAACCCTTCCACAGAAAAACCTTTCTCCATGGAACCAGTCCCTGGTGCCCAAAAGGTTGGGGGGTGCTGCTTTATAGCATTCTGAGTGGTTTACGGTGTTAGCAAATTACCCCCAACAATCTGGGTCCTCAGTTTACTGACCTTAGAACGATAGAAGGCTGAATCAACCTTGAGCCCCATCAGGATAGAACTCCTGACTGTAGGCAGAGTTAGCCTGCAGTACTGCATTCTAACCACTACACTACTATAGCTCTGAATTGGTTAACCCCCACCTCCAAATCCGACACATGGTGGTGAAATCCCTTCATTTTTGCCATCCATCTGGTAAACTCTCAAAATTCATTTATCTCGCCGTGTATACATGTATACATCTAGAACTAGACTGTGTTGTTTCTCCATGACATATAATATATGTGGTTTATATGCATAATTTTGTATTTATTTGTTTCATTTATTTTGTCACGTTTATGTAGTGTACATTAGAGATGGAAACCCTTTGAGACCTGTATGCAACAAAATTTCATTTTAATGTATGCCGATTAGTGTACATTCAAAACGACAATAAAGTTATTTTAAGTCTAAGTTATAATGGTTAAGGGGGTTCAGTAAACACCATCAACCATGAAAATTCATTGTCAGTCCATCCTTCTTACACAGTTCAGTGCTATGAATAAAATATGGAGGAAAATGCTCTATGTAAGCCACTTTCAGTTTGTGAAGGAAAGCAGGGTATAATTTTTTTAAAAAGCATTTTCCCATTTCTAAAGAGGACTGTCCCACTGCTACTAATGTCTTGCAGTGGTTATTTTAGTTGTCCTGGGAAAATGTGCAATGGTATGTATATTCTCCAAGAGAATAACTTTAAAGGATATGAAGCATCCTGCCACATTACCTTGGAAATGGAACAATGAATGCTATGGGAGTCATAAATGTAATTTCCTTCTTTCTTCTACTCTTTCTTCTCCTCATCCTCAGTACTTTGAGAACATTTTGGAGGTAAGCACTGAGGAACATTAAGATCTAACCATTTTTCTCCCTGAAATTCTATTTAGAATATGCTTCTTTGCAATCTGCCATACTTCCTCACACTTAAGGGGTTTGAGTTAATTAGTAATTCTGCTGAAGAAAAGAACAGATTCTCTGCCCGGGAGTTCATCTTTTTCTTGCTAAAATATATGCTCTTTGGAAATTTAAACCAACTTGGATTTCCACCAGTCCAAGCTGATTGCACACACATACAAACATAGACACTTTCTTCATTATTAATGAAGAAGTTTAGTAATACTGTTGCTTCAATTATTGACTCTTTTTTTCCTCTATAATGGTCATTGCCATATGTCATCAACTAAAATATTTTTAAAATGAAAAAAGTGTGGTTTAAAAGATGACAGTTCAATTCTCAGATTTTTTCAAAATAGTAAATATTTGTGAATTCAGTTAAAAATATTGAGGATGGTAGAAAATTAAGAGGCATGCATGAACTTTTTTCACGCATATATCTTAAATCTAACATGAAAAATTAGTACTAAGCCACATCAGACCAATTTTTAGTGGCAGATATAGGGGTGAAATGACTGGGACTAGACCAATGCCTTCAGTAGGATACAAGTTTATATTTGCTATCACCTGCCTTACCTTCATAAAACATTTCATTTTAATAAGGACAATGGTTTTAATTGTGGAATTTTGTGCAATAAGACTAAATTTTCTAAACATGAATTTAATACTTAGCAACTGGCTTCCCAGAAGTCTCACTGACACAATATGTCCAGTTTAGTTTCTCTATTACAGTCAAAAATGAACAGAGAAGTTCATGTTTACTACTGTTTGCTGGTAAACAGCATTTAAAAGTCTCCAAAAACATTTGTTCTATGGAATTTAAATTCTAGGTTTGTGCCTACTGCTGCCTTCCAAGTCAACAGAAATTTGGCCATTCTTTTCAAAGTTGATATAATATTTCTTTTGAGTCTGGAAATATATAGTTTATGTCTCATTAGCTTCATTCCTAACACTTGTTTAATTAGGATAATGGGCATCTTGAGCAATGATATAGGTTACCATCTTCTCCCATCCTTTTGGGTCCCCTGTGTGCTTTCACTAGAGTGGGAGGTCAACAGCAGTAATCATTCCAAGCCATTCTCCAGTCATCATCATACAGGTTGCTTAGCAACCTTGACACTTTTCCCCAAAGGCAGTTGATATGTAGAATATTTGTTTGCATTGGCTAGGGAAGTGAATGTCAGAAGCTGATGAAAAGGCAGAGCTATTTGGTTCTTTAATTGTGTAAACTCTCTAATTGGTTCTTGCACAAAATGCCTCAGATTGATCTGCTACCATCTAGAAAAGCCATGCTTGTCTTTTACACCATAAATGCAATAGAGAACTAAATTGTTGTGATTATAACTTCTTCCCCCAAACCTCCTTTCTTACCTGCTCAACCAATACCTATTGGTTACCTACTCTACCTATTAACTCCAATTATATTGTGCACTAGACCACATAAGAGAGAGAATGGAAGGGTAGAAGGAAGAAGAGGGAGGGAAGGGAGAGGTTGGATGTAACTCGTCCAGTTGCTTGATAAAGATTGGATCTGCAGGCAATGTGGCAATATTCTATACTGAGGCAAGTCTTGTTTTCACTGCTTCAGCCAAAAACGTATCAAGCAGAAGATATGAATTAATGACACTGACTCTACAGTGCTTCATGACTTGGTGATCACAAAGAAACACTTGGTATAGTTAAATATTTACTCTACTTCCCCTCTTTCTTTATCAGTCTTCTGATCTTTGTTTTATAACATTACGGATCTCAGCCACTTCCTTTCTTCCCAGAGCAAACTGTTCTTTATACAAAGTGTTATGTATGCAGGTTTGAATGTCATTGGTTTAGTCTGAACTGTTCTTGTAAAATGTCAGAAATGATTGGTTTAAAAAGTGCGGGAAAATCCTGCACTCTAATTGGCTGGCAACTGCGGCTGCTAGCTATAAGTAGCAGCCGCAGCCCAGCCAAATTGGGTCTGTTATGAGCTGTAGTCACTAATAAACTCTTCACTGAAGCACTCCGCGTCTGACTCTTCATGCAAACTTAACACTGGCGACGAAGGTGGGATCCATCCTGAAGAGAAGACGACGCGGAAAACAAGCTGAGAGAGATGGCTGCACTGAACACGCCCCCAGCCCCGTTCGATCCAATGGCAGAAGACTGGGACTCGTATGCGGATCGTTTCCAAATGTATTTGGAGGGAAACGATCTCACCGACATTTCCGAGAAGTGGAAGAGGGCGGTCTTTCTCAGGCACTGCGGTCCAGCAGTTTTCAAGATGGTGAAGGCATTGGCAGGAGCTGCAGACATGAAGGTAATGGACTGGCCTCACTTAGAAAGCTTTTAAGAGGCCATTACGCCCCAAAAGTATCATGCCTCATTAAGAGACACGAATTTTACCATCGGGATCAAGGGGAAAGTGAAAACGTTAACGACTTCGTGGCAAGTTTAAGAGACATTGGGGGTGCATGCGAGTTTAACAACTTGGAAGAGGCTATGCACGATCGATTTGTTCTAGGCCTTAAAGACAAGGTGCTTCAGAGCAAATTATTATTAAAACCTAAGATCACGTTGAAGGAAGCCATAGAAGAGGCCTCCTCAGCAGAAGCCACCAAGTCCTCAGCAGCAGCCATGAAGAAAATTAACAAGGCCTCAAGCCATCCTGATGTGGAAAAGTCCACAACAACTCATTGTGAGCAAATAGATTCTGAGTCAGACTGTAGTGAGGTGGAGGAAGGAATTTATAGACTCAGAATGGAGAGGAAAAAGAAAGACCTGGGAAGAAAGAGGCAAGATTTTTACTGCAGAGGTTGTGGGGAAGCCACCCCACACTGAATGCAAGTTTCTTGATGCCATCTGCCTCCGTTGTGAAAAAAGAGGTCATCTAGCAAGAGTCTGCAAATCATCCAGAACTCCACCACACAGAAGGAAGTTTCCTGACAAAGAATTCAAGCCTAACAACTTCAGTGAGAAAATGGGGCACAACACAGAAGCAAATGGGAAGAATGAAACTCATCAAACAGTCACCATTGGTCATTCTTCACCCTTAAGAAGCAGAAAAGTACATGTGAAGGTACTAATTGAAGGAAGGCCTTGCCAAATGGAAGTGGACTCAGGCTCCTATTTATCTATGGTGTCATGGGACACTATTCACAGGCTACTTCCCAACATTCAGAAGAAACATTTCCAGAAGCAAGCACTGACTCTTAAAGACTACCAAGGGAACAAGATTCCAGTAGTTGGAACAAGAGAATTCAACGTGAAGTTCAAAGGCCACACCAAACATTTGCCCCTGACCATCGTGGACAAGGACTGCCCAAGCTTGCTGGGACTTGAGTGGTTCAATCCACTAGGCATCGAGGTGACTGGCATCAATCACGTGAGCAACACTGAATGGGAGGAGGCCTTGAAGTCTGAGTTTCCAGAGGTCTTCAGCGACGATTAGGCAAGTATATGGGGACCCCTATCACTTTCAACCTAGATCCCAAGGTGCCACCAATTTGTTTAAAGCCCAGAAGGGTCCCATTTGCCTTAAAGGAAAAATTGATGCACAATTAGATAAACTAATAGCTCAAGGAGTTTTAGAGCCCACTGACCACTCCAGATGGGAGACACCCATAGTCACACCAGTCAAGACTCATGGGTCAGTAAGAATCTGTGGAGACTATAAGGGGACATTGAACCATGCGCTACAACAGAGCGCATATCCAGTTCTAGTGGTGCATCATTTATTACATTTTCTTGGCACAGTCTTTGCCAAATTGGATCTGGCCCAGGCATATCAACAGTTAACAGTTGATGATGCCACTGCAGAGGCCCAAACCATTGTGACTCATAGAGGTGCTTTCAAATGCAAAAGGTTGCAATTTGGAGTAAGCGTGGCACCAGGCATTTTCCAAAGCCTTATGGAAAGGATGCTCCAAGGACTGCCAGGGGTAGTGCCTTACTTTGATGATGTGTTAATCTCTGCTGAAAATGACACTCAATTACAAGAGAGACTCAGAGAAGTCCTTACCAGATTCAAGAAAGCGAGGTTAAAAGTCAAGGACGAAAAATGCACTCTTAGAACTGACAAGGTTGAGTTCTTGGGCTATATGATTGACAAGCATGGCATCCACCCTACAGATGCCAAGGTTCAAGCAATCAAAAGAAGCCCCTAGACCAAAATGCAAAACAGATTTGCAAGCCTTCCTTGGACTTATTAACTTTTATCATGTGTTCCTACCTCAGAAGGCAACCATTGCAGAACCATTACACAGATTATTGGACAAAAAATCTGTTTGGGTCTGGGGCAGGAAGGAACAATCAGCATTCAACAATATTAAAAGACTAATCACATCTGATGCTGTACTGATACAGTTCTCTGAGAATTTGCCTGTTGTACTTACTTGTGATGCACCCCTTTTGGAGTGGGGGTTTGAGCCACAGGCTTCCCAGCAGGAGGGAAGCCCCTATTGCATTTTACTCTCGCGCTTTGACCAAAGCAGAGAGGAATTGCAGCCACTTGGACAAGGAAGCATTGGCAATTGTTGCAGCTGTCAAGAAATTCCATGAGTATCTATATGGGAGAACATTTACCATTGTCACAGATCACAAACCTTTGTTAGGCATTGTGGCAGGAGACAAACCTACACCCACTATCCTGTCACCAAGAATGCTGAGGTGGACTGAATTTCTTGCTGCTTATTCATACAAGGTCATCCACAAGCCTGGCAAAGACATTGGCCATGCTGATGCTTTGAGTCACTGCCCACTTCGTTTCACACTGAGGACTGTGAACCTGAGGCCACACCTTTTTCTAGAAACTGTTGCCAAGCTTCCAGTACACGCTGCTGAAATTGCCAGAGAGACTGCCAAAGACACTTTATTGGCTCCTGTTATAGGCTGGATTAAGAAAGGTTGGCCTTTTCAAGATCTACCTCACCTTGCTCAACCTTTTAAATCCAGGCAAACTGAATTATCTGTAAAGAGGATGTATTTTGTGGGGTAACAGGGTGGTTATTCCTGCAAAACTGCAAAGGGAGGTTTTGGAAATGTTACATGAGGGTCATGCTGGTATTGTAAGGATGAAGGGATTGGCCAGGAGTTGTGTATGGTGGCCAGGTATTGACAAAATGGTTGAAAACTGGGTTGCATCTTGTCCCAACTGTCAGGTAGTCAGGCCTGCCCCACCTCTTGCCCCCACAGGAATGGGAATGTCCTAGGGGCCCATGGTCTAGGATTCACATTGATTTCACTGGCCCTACCAGAGGGCACACCTTCCTTATTATAGTAGATGCATATTCCAAATGGCTAGAGGTCATCCCTATGGCATCCACCACAATGCTGTTGCTGTTATCAAGCAGCTTAAAAAGCTTTTTGTAACCCATGGGTTACCTGATGTTCTTGTCTCTGACAATGGCCCTCAATTTACATCCAACCTTTTGAATCTATCTAGCACAACAGGGTATCAGACATGCCCTGACAGCCCTGGGCACCCTTCACTGCGGCGGGGCTGAACAAATGGTACATTTTACCAAGGAAAAGCTTCAGCAATTGGGTCCTGGGGACATCACTGAGAAAGTTGAAAAACTTCTTAGTGTTCAGCACATCACTCCTAACTCATCAACTAACTTATCCCCAGCAGAGTTGTTGATGGGTAGGAAACTAGGTCCCCTTGACCGCCTTCATCCCACTTACGCACCCAGCACCACTAGATTCCACTTCCAAAGTTACGCGTTCAGTGTGGGTGATTCTGTTTATGCTAAGAACCTTATGGGTGAACCTTCATGGATTCCTGCTGAAATAACTCAAATCACAGGCCCTCATTCTTACAGGGTACAAACAGAGGATGGAGTCCTCTGGGCAGGCACATTGATCAGCTTAGATCCAGGTTACCTCAGGAACATCATAATTGTTCCTCTCTAGTTCCCATACCTAATGCCTTTTCTAGGGGGGAGAGGGAGGAACATGAGGATAATCAGCAAGCAAGAATCAACCCCATGTGTAATGAGCCATTACAACAGGAACCATCCCAAAACCTGTCACAATGCCAAAATCCATCTTACAAGTGGAAGATTGCACATCACTACCTGACTTGGGTGCTGACATTGGGTTGGAGATGGGTTGGGAGGACAGACCAGATTGCAACAATCAAACAGGGTCTTCTTTCACTGGAAGCCCGAGTAGGGAAATGTCAACAGACACATTTCCTCTCTCACTGGGTGAGAACATTAAAACTTCTGAACCATGAAGGTCTCAACATACGTAAGAGCCCCACCTATTTAAAAGAATACATTAGATAGGTTGGGGTTTGAGTATGGACTGAACCTAGTGGGGAGGGGTGTTATGTATGCAGGTTTGAATGTCATTGGTTTAGTCTTGAACTGTTCTTGTAAAATGTCAGAAATGATTGGTTTAAAAAGTGGAAAATCCTGCACTCTGATTGGCTGAACTGCGGCTGCTGGCTGTAAGTAGCAGCCGCCCAGCCAAATCGGGTCTGTTATGAACTGTAGTCACTAATAAACTCTTCACTGAAGCACTCCGCGTCTGACTCTTCATGCAAACTTAACACAAAGCAACTGGTCTTTGATTCTCTTCCAGGTAGGATATAGATAGCTATGTATACACTAGCTCTCACCTATCTCTAGAATTTATCAACTGTAAATAAATATCTTTTTCTTATTATTATAAAACCTGTATTGAAAATCATTGCTTTCTGTTTTTGCTCTCAAAGACACAAAACACTTCTACCAACAAAAAATTTTTAAAAAGCTTTCTATGTGACTGAAATATAAACAGAGGACCAATGTCTTGTACATAGACAAAATGTTCATACTTCAGACTAACTACAGCAACTTTCCAGAATTTCAGGCATTCTAATTGTCTGGAGACCAGAAATTGAACATGAAATTTCTGCATCTGTTGGCAGCTTCTCCATACAACACTGATTTGGGGAAACTTATTATTACTTTAAGCATTTCCATCCTAATTATTGGAGATATGGAATAGCTATGCAGATCTGAAGAAAAAGCAGTGGATATGTACTGTAGTAAATGAATAAGCAAACATAGGCTGAGGTGTTCCAACATTTTAAGCACTCTTCTGTAATCTATTTTTAAATGAAATTAACATAAACTTTTGCTGCTTCTGATCTTCAGGACTGATTTTAAATTTTAAGATTACATCTTCCTTTAGCTTTAACTTTAGCAATCTGAAGAGAAGGAGCTTCAAAAGGGGAAGGAATGATTAACCAAGATAATGAGAAAACAACCTTAGATTTACCTGTGGCTGTAATTATGAGCTTGTTCTACATGCTAAGAAGAACCCTTAAAGTAATTTGTTTTGTATACTTGGTTACTCTGTCTTGCTATATATACTTTACTCCTTATCTGGCTCTAACCTACAGGTGAAACTTGAAAAATTAGAATATCGTGCAAAGTTCATTTATTTCAGTAATGCAACTTAAAAGCTGAAACTAATATATGAGATCGACTCATTACATGCAAAAGCAAGATAGTTCAAGCCGTGATTTGTCATAATTGTGATGATTAGGCTTACAGCTCATGAAAATCCCAAATCCACAATCTCAGAAAATTAGAATATTGTGAAAAGGTGCAATATTCTAGGCTCAAAGTGTCCCACTCTAATCAGCTAATTAAGCCATAACATCTGCAAAGAGTTCCTGAGCCTTTACATGGTCTCTCTCAGTCTGGTTCAGTAGGAATCACAACCATGGGAAAGACTGCTGACCTGACAGTTGTGCAGAAACCATCATTGACTTCCATAAGAAGGGAAAGCCTCAAAAGATAATTGCAAAAGTAGTTGATGTTCCCAAAGTGCTGTATCAAAGCACATTAATAGAAAGTTATGTGGAAGAGAAAAGTGTGGAAGAAAAAGGTGCAAAAGCAGCAGGGGTGACCACAGCCTGAGAGGATTGTCAAGAAAAGGCTATTCAAAAGTGTTGGGGACTTTCACAAAGAGGGAGGGAGGCATCAAGATCCTGGACATGGACTTCAAATGTCGTGATTCTCTTGTCAAGCCCTGCTCCCTGAACAACAAACAACATCAGGAAGCATCTTACCTGGGCTAAAGAAAACAGACCTGGTCTGTTGCTCAGTGGTCCAAAGTCTCTTTTCTGATGAGAACAACTTTTGCATCTCATTTGGAAACCAAGGACCCAAATCTGGAGGAAGAATGAGAGGCACACACTGCAAGATGCTTGAAGTCCAGTGTGAAGTGTCCACAGTCAGTTGATTTGGGAGCCATGTCATCTGCTGGTGTTGGTCCACTGTGCTTCATTAAGTCCAGGTGAACACAGCCGCCTACCAGGAGATTTGGAGCACTTCATGCCCTTCCACAGATGAGCTTTATGGGATGCTGACTTGATTTTCAGCAGGACTTGGCACCTGCCCACACTGCCAAAAAGCACCAAAACCTGGTTCAATGACTGTGGGATTACTGTGCTTGATTGGCCAGAAAACTCACTTGACCTGAACCCATAGAGAATCTATGGGGCATTATAAGAGAAAGATGAGAGACATGAAACCAACAATGCAGAAGAGCTGAAGGCTGCTATTGAAGCATCCTGGTCTTCCATAACCCTCAGCAGTGCCACAGGCTGATAGCTTCCATGCCACACGTTGAGGCAGTAATTGCTGCAAAAGGGCCCAAACCAAGTACTGAGTACATATGCATGCTTATACTTTTCAGAGGTCCGATATTGTTCTATGTACAATCCTTGTTTTATTGATTGCATGTAATATTCTAATTTTCTGAGATTGTGGATTTGGGGTTTCATGAGCTGTAAGCCATAATCATCACAATTATGACAAAATCATGGCTTGAACTATCTTGCTTTGCATGTAATGAGTCTATCTCATATATTAGTTTCACCTTTTAAGTTGCATTACTGAAATAAATGAACTTTTGCACGATATTCTAATTTTTCGAGTTTCACCTGTAATCCTATTTAAACATTTCTTAAAATGAAAGTCTGCCTTTTATAAATTGGTGTTTTTCAGATGTGTGCCTGATAGATAAATTAAAGCAACTTACCCAACCT
>CM019150.1:190401551-190457406 GCA_009733165.1 Naja naja | reverse complement strand
TCCAGTTGCTTGATAAAGATTGGATCTGCAGGCAATGTGGCAATATTCTATACTGAGGCAAGTCTTGTTTTCACTGCTTCAGCCAAAACGTATCAAGCAGAAGATATGAATTAATGACACTGACTCTACACAGTGCTTCATGACTTGTGATCACAAAGAAACACTTGTATAGTTAAATATTTACTCTACTTCCCCTCTTTCTTTATCAGTCTTCTGATCTTTGTTTTATAACATTACGGATCTCAGCCACTTTTTCTTCCCAGAGCAAACTGTTCTTTTATACAAAGTGTTATGTATGCAGGTTTGAATGTCATTGGTTTAGTCTGAACTGTTCTTGTAAAATGTCAGAAATGATTGGTTTAAAAAGTGCGGGAAAATCCTGCACTCTAATTGGTTGGCAACCGGGTGGCTGCTATTATAAGTAGCAGCCGCAGCCCAGCCAAATTGGGTCTGTTATGAGCTGTAGTCACTAATAAACTTTCACTGAAGCACTGCCGCCTGACTCTTCATGCAAACTTAACACTGGCGACTAAGGTGGGATCCATCCTGAAGAGAAGACGACGCGAAAAAACAAGCTGAGAGAGATGGCTGCACTGAACACGCCCCCAGCCCGTCGATCCAATGGCAGAAGACTGGGACTCAGATGCGGATCGCTTCAAATGTATTGAGGAAACGCATCTCACCACATTTCCGAGAAGTGGAAGAGGGCGTCTTTTCAGGCACTGCGGTCCGCAGTTTTCAAGATGGTGAAGCGATTGGCAGGAGCTGCAGACGTGAAGGTAATGGACTGGCCTCACTTAGAAAGCTTTTAAGAGGCCATTACGCCCCAAAAGTATCGCGTCTAAGAGACACGAATTTTACCATCGGGATCAAGGGGAAAGTGAAAACGTTAACGACTTCGTGGCAAGTTTAAGAGACATTGGGGTGCATGAAGTTTAACAACTTGGAAGAGGCTATGCACGATCGATTTGTTCTAGGCCTAAAAGACAAGGTGCTCAGAGCAAATTATTATTAAAACCTAAGATCACGTTGAAGGAAGCCATAGAAGAGGCCTCCTCAGCAGAAGCCACCAAGTCCTCAGCAGCAGCCATGAAGAAAATTAACAAGGCCTCAAGCCATCCTGATGTGGAAAAGTCCACAACAACTCATTGTGAGCAATAGATTCTGAGTCAGACTGTAGTGAGGTGGAGGAAGGAATTTACAGACTGGAGAGGAAAAAGAAAGACCTGGAAGAAAGAGGCAAGATTTTTACTGCAGAGGTTGTGGGGAAGCCACCCCACACTGAATGCAAGTTTCTTGATGCCATCTGCCTCCCAGAAAAAAGAGGTCATCTAGCAAGAGTCTGCAAATCATCCAGAACTCCACCACACACAGAAGGAAGTTTCCTGACAAAGAATTCAAGCCTAACAACTTCAGTGAGAAAATGGGGCACAACACAGAAGCAAATGGGAAGAATGAAACTCATCAAACAGTCACCATTGGTCATTCTTCACCCCTTAGAAGCAGAAAAGTACATGTGAAGGTACTAATTGAAGGAAGGCCTTGCCAAATGGAAGTGGACTCAGGCTCCTATTTATCTATGGTGTCATGGGACACTATTCACAGGCTACTTCCCCAACATTCAGAAGAAACATTTCCAGAAGCAAGCACTGACTCTAAAGACTACCAAGGGAACAAGATTCCAGTAGTTGGAACAAGAGAATTCAACGCGGAAGTTCAAAGGCCACACCAAACATTTGCCCCTGACCATCGTGGACAAGGACTGCCCAAGCTTGCTGGGACTTGAGTGGTTCAATCCACTAGGCATCGGTGACTGGCATCATCCGTGAGCAACACTGAATGGGAGGAGGCCTTGAAGTCTGAGTTTCCAGAGGTCTTCAGCGACGGATTAGGCAAGTATATGGGGACCCCTATCACTTTCAACCTAGATCCCAAGGTGCCACCAATTTGTTTAAAGCCCAGAAGGGTCCCATTTGCCTTAAAGGAAAAATTGATGCACAATTAGATAAACTAATAGCTCAAGGAGTTTTAGAGCCCACTGACCACTCCAGATGGGAGACACCCATAGTCACACCAGTCAAGACTCATGGGTCAGTAAGAATCTGTGGAGACTATAAGGGGATTGAACCATGCGCTACAACAGAGCGCATATCCAGTTCTAGTGGTGCATCATTTATTGGCACAGTCTTTGCCAAATTGGATCTGGCCCAGGCATATCAACAGTTAACAGTTGATGATGCCACTGCAGAGGCCCAAACCATTGTGACTCATAGAGGTGCTTTCAAATGCAAAAGGTTGCAATTTGGAGTAAGTGTGGCACCAGGCATTTTCCAAAGCCTTATGGAAAGGATGCTCCAAGGACTGCCAGGGTAGCCTTACTTTGATGATGTTAATCTCTGCTGAAAATGACACTCAATTACAAGAGACACTCAGAGAAGTCCTTACCAGATTCAAGAAAGCGAGGTTAAAAGTCAAGGACGAAAAATGCACTCTTAGAACTGACAAGGTTGAGTTCTTGGGCTATATGATTGACAAGCATGGCATCCACCCTACAGATGCCAAGGTTCAAGCAATCAAAGAAGCCCCTAGACCAAAATGCAAAACAGATTTGCAAGCCTTCCTTGGACTTATTAACTTTTATCATGTTACCTCAGAAGGCAACCATTGCAGAACCATTACACAGATTATTGGACAAAAAATCTGTTTGGGTCTGGGGCAGGAAGGAACAATCAGCATTCAACAATATTAAAAGACTAATCACATCTGATGCTGTACTGATACAGTTCTCTGAGAATTTGCCTGTTGTACTTACTTGTGATGCACCCCCTTTTGGAGTGGGGGGGGGTTTGAGCCACATGCTTCCCAGTGGGAGGGAAGCCCCTATTATTTTACTTTTACCGCTTTGACCAAAGCAGAGAGGAATTGCAGCCACTTGGACAAGGAAGCATTGGCAATTGTTGCAGCTGTCAAGAAATTCCATGAGTATCTATATGGGAGAACATTTACCATTGTCACAGATCACAAACCTTTGTTAGGCATTGTGGCAGGAGACAAACCTACACCCACTATCCTGTCACCAAGAATGCTGAGGTGGACTGAATTTCTTGCTGCTTATTCATACAAGGTCATCCACAAGCCTGGCAAAGACATTGGCCATGCTGATGCTTTGAGTCACTGCCCACTTCCGTTTCACACTGA
This sequence comes from Naja naja, assembly GCA_009733165.1. Lineage (NCBI taxonomy): Eukaryota > Metazoa > Chordata > Lepidosauria > Squamata > Elapidae > Naja > Naja naja. Next base: position 190,454,208 of record CM019150.1, on the reverse strand, counting down.
GGACTGTGAACCTGAGGCGCACACCTTTTTTCTAGAAACTGTTGCCAAGCTTCCAGTACACGCTGCTGAAATTGCCAGAGAGACTGCCAAAGACACTTTATTGTTATAGGCTGGATTAAGAAAGGTTGGCCTTTTCAAGATCTACCTCACCTTGCTCAACCTTTTAAATCCAGGCAAACTGAATTATCTGTATTAAGAGGATGTATTTTGTGGGGTAACAGGGTTATTCCTGCAAAACTGCAAAGGGAGGTTTTGGAAATGTTACATGAGGGTCATGCTGGTATTGTAAGGATGAAGGGATTGGCCAGGAGTTGTGTATGGTGGCCAGGTATTGACAAAATGGTTGAAAACTGGGTTGCATCTTGTCCCAACTGTCAGGTAGTCAGGCCTGCCCCACCTCTTGCCCCCCCACAGGAATGGGAATGTCCTAGGGGCCCATGGTCTAGGATTCACATTGATTTCACTGGCCCCTACCAGAGGGCACACCCTTCCTTATTATAGTAGATGCATATTCCAAATGGCTAGAGGTCATCCCTATGGCATCCACCACAATGCTGTTGCTGTTATCAAGCAGCTTAAAAAGCTTTTTGTAACCCATGGGTTACCTGATGTTCTTGTTTCTGACAATGGCCCTCAATTTACATCCAACCTTTTTGAATCCTATCTAGCACAACAGGGTATCAGACATGCCCTGACAGCCCCTGGGCACCCTTCGGCTAACGGCCGGGCTGAACAAATGGTACATTTTACCAAGGAAAAGCTTCAGCAATTGGGTCCTGGGGACATCACTGAGAAAGTTGAAAAACTTCTTAGTGTTCAGCACATCACTCCTAACTCATCAACTAACTTATCCCCAGCAGAGTTGTTGATGGGTAGGAAACTTAGGTCTCCCCTTGACCGCCTTCATCCCACTTACGCACCCAACGCACCACTAGATTCCACTTCCAAAGTTCGCACGTTCAGTGTGGGTGATTCTGTTTATGCTAAGAACCTTATGGGTGAACCTTCATGGATTCCTGCTGAAATAACTCAAATCACAGGCCCTCATTCTTACAGGGTACAAACAGAGGATGGAGTCCTCTGGAGCAGGCACATTGATCAGCTTAGATCCAGGTTACCTCAGGAACATCGCATTGTTCCTCTCTAGTTCCCATACCTAATGCCTTTTCTAGGGGGGAGAGGGAGGAACATGAGGATAATCAGCAAGCAAGAATCAACCCCATGTGTAATGAGCCATTACAACAGGAACCATCCCAAAACCTGTCACAATGCCAAAATCCATCCTTACAAGTGGAAGATTGCACATCACTACCTGACTTGGGTGCTGACATTGGGTTGGAGATGGGTTGGGAGGACAGACCAGATTGCAACAATCAAACAGGGTCTTCTTTCACTGGAAGCCCGAGTAGGGAAATGTCAACAGACACATTTCCTCTCTCACTGGGTGAGAACATTAAAACTTCTGAACCATGAAGGTCTCAACATACACGTAAGAGCCCCACCTATTTAAAAGAATACATTAGATAGGTTGGGGTTTGAGTATGGACTGAACCTAGTGGGGAGGGGTGTTATGTATGCAGGTTTGAATGTCATTGGTTTAGTCTGAACTGTTCTTGTAAAATGTCAGAAATGATTGGTTTAAAAAGTGCGGGAAAATCCTGCACTCTGATTAGCTGGCAACTGCAGCTGCTGGCTGTAAGTAGCAGCCGCAGCCCAGCCAAATCGGGTCTGTTATGAACTGTAGTCACTAATAAACTCTTCACTGAAGCACTCCGCGTCTGACTCTTCATGCAAACTTAACACAAAGCAACTGGTCTTTGATTCTCTTCCAGGTAGGATATAGATAGCTATGTATACACTAGCTCTCACCTATCTCTAGAATTTATCAACTGTAAATAAATATCTTTTTCTTATTATTATAAAACCTGTATTGAAAATCATTGCTTTCTGTTTTTTGCTCTCGCAAAGACACAAAACACTTCTACCTTCAACAAAAAAAAATTTTAAAAAGCTTTCTATGTGACTGAAATATAAACAGAGGACCAATGTCTTGTACATAGACAAAATGTTCATACTTCAAACTAACTACAGCAACTTTCCAGAATTTCAGGCATTCTAATTGTCTGGAGACACCAGAAATTGAACATGAAATTTCTGCATCTGTTGGCAGCTTCTCCATACAACACTGATTTGGGGAAACTTATTATTACTTTAAGCATTTCCATCCTAATTATTGGAGATATGGAATAGCTATGCAGATCTGAAGAAAAAGCAGTGGATATGTACTGTAGTAAATGAATAAGCAAACATAGGCTGAGGTGTTCCAACATTTTAAGCACTCTTCTGTAATGAAATTAACATAAACTTTTGCTGCTTCTGATCTTCAGGACTGATTTTAAATACTTTAAGATTACATCTTCCCTTAGTTTCTTTAACTTTAGCAATCTGAAGAGAAGGAGCTTCAAAAGGGGAAGGAATGATTAACCAAGATAATGAGAAAACAACCTTAGATTTACCTGTGGCTGTAATTATGAGCTTGTTCTACATGCTAAGAAGAACCCTTAAAGTAATTTGTTTTGTATACTTGGTTACTCTGTCTTGCTATATATACTTTACTCCTTATCTGGCTCTAACCTACAGGTGAAACTTGAAAAATTAGAATATCGTGCAAAATTTCATTTATTTCAGTAATGCAACTTAAAAGCTGAAACTAATATATGAGATCGACTCATTACATGCAAAGCAAGATAGTTCAAGCCGTGATTTGTCATAATTGTGATGATTAGGGCTTACAGCTCATGAAAATCCCAAATCCACAATCTCAGAAAATTAGAATATTGTGAAAAGGTGCAATATTCTAGGCTCAAAGTGTCCCACTCTAATCAGCTAATTAAGCCATAACATCTGCAAAGAGTTCCTGAGCCTTTACATGGTCTCTCAGTCTGGTTCAGTAGGAATCACAACCATGGGAAAGACTGCTGACCTGACAGTTGTGCAGAAAACCATCATTGACTCCCTCCATAAGAAGGGAAAGCCTCAAAAGATAATTGCAAAAGAAGTTGGATGTTCCCAAAGTGCTGTATCAAAGCACATTAATAGAAAGTTATGTGGAAGAGAAAAGTGTGGAAGAAAAAGGTGCAAAAGCAGCAGGGGTGACCATAGCCTGGAGAGGATTGTCAAGAAAAGGCCATTCAAAAGTGTTGGGGACTTTCACAAAGAGTGGACTGAGGCATCAAGATCCTGGACATGGACTTCAAATGTCGTATTCCTCTTGTCAAGCCGTTCCTGAACAACAAACAACATCAGAAGCATCTTACCTGGGCTAAAGAAAAACAGACCTGGTCTGTTGCTCAGTGGTCCAAAGTCCTCTTTTCTGATGAGAACAACTTTTGCATCTCATTTGGAAACCAAGGACCCAGAATCTGGAGGAAGAATGGAGAGGCACACACTGCAAGATGCTTGAAGTCCAGTGTGAAGTTTCCACAGTCAGTGTTGATTTGGGGAGCCATGTCATCTGCTGGTGTTGGTCCACTGTGCTTCATTAAGTCCAGGGTGAACACAGCCGTCTACCAGGAGATTTTGGAGCACTTCATGCTTCCTTCCACAGATGAGCTTTATGGGGATGCTGACTTGATTTTTCAGCAGGACTTGGCACCTGCCCACACTGCCAAAAGCACCAAAACCTGGTTCAATGACTGTGGGATTACTGTGCTTGATTGGCCAGAAAACTCACCTGACCTGAACCCCATAGAGAATCTATGGGGCATTGCCAAGAGAAAGATGAGAGACATGAAACCGAACAATGCAGAAGAGCTGAAGGCCGCTATTGAAGCATCCTGGTCTTCCATAACACCTCAGCAGTGCCACAGGCTGATAGCTTCCATGCCACACCGGATTGAGGCAGTAATTGCTGCAAAAGGGGCCCAAACCAAGTACTGAGTACATATGCATGCTTATACTTTTCAGAGGTCCGATCTTGTTCTATGTACAATCCTTGTTTTATTGATTGCATGTAATATTCTAATTTTCTGAGATTGTGGATTAGGGGTTTTCATCAGCTGTAAGCCATAATCATCACAATTATGGCAAATCATGGCTTGAATTATCTTGCTTTTCATGTAATGAGTCTATCTCATATATTACTTTCACCTTTTAAGTTGCATTATTAAAATAAATGAACTTTTGCACGATATTCTAATTTTTCGAGTTTCACCTGTAATCCTATTTAAAACATTTCTTAAAATGAAAGTCTGCCTTTTATAAATTGGTGTTTTCCAGATGTGTGCCTGATAGATAAATTAAAGCAACTTACCCAACCTGGTCTTATCCAACCATCCCCTCCAGGGATTCCAGCTTTCTACCACCATCATTTCTGATTGCATGCCCCAAAATATTTTTTTTTCTTGTCAAGAAACATGGGATCCAAAGTCCAATGCTTCTAGAGGCATCAGGTTGGAAAAGATGGCTCTGTTTGTTTGATCTAGCTTCCTGGAGTTTCTGTAATGCTGAAAGGGGAAAGCAAGTGTCCATTTTGCAGAGAGATCTAGCAACAAAGATCAGGCTGAGGTAACCCTTGATGCATTTGATCCACTTTGTACTTGCTATATGATGGGAAAGAAGGGACACAATAGAGGGGCAGATTTGGAAAACTGTGCATTGGAAAAATGATTTCTCCCTCAAATCAGATTTGTTAGCAGCCTGTGCTTATTTCCAGTTCATCCTACTTGGGGTTTCTATCCATGAGTAGAAAAGCATTAGGGAAAGCTGAACTTTTAGTACTCTCAATTGTCTCTAAAAATCCCAGAGTTGAGACTTTTAATACTTCTTTATTGAATAGATTGAGGGAGCTCATTTATAAATGACCTGTCCAGCTCCAAATGCAGCACTATCATTATATACAATTTTCTGTTCTACCAAAGAGGCTTCAAGGCAAAACTATTGTGGCAAAAAACCTATTGCCATCTGCATTTTAGCTCTTTCCATTAGAAAATTACCTTGTGGAGTAATCGTGCCCTAAAGGTTAATGAACATTCATTACAGTGAAGTAAATGGATAATGAAAAGACAAAATGAGTTTTTAGCTCATGAATTTAAGAGAAGAAATTGGGACTTCTGCACTGGAAGCATTACAATTACATGAGGTATTGAAAGCAATTTTGGGGTGGAAGCATATTGTTTATGAATTGCAAAAATTCTGAAGTCCTACTGCTTATCTGTAGTCACACCTTGCCACTCCAATTAAAATTTTAATAAACCAATATTACTGGACTTTTGACACTGCTGAAAATCTGTGTTACATGTAACTTTTCAGAGTAGATTTATTGTTTTGCTTTCAGTTTACAAGCTTTTATTGTAAGAAATCATTTAGGGGTGGGATTTTGGCACAGAAAGAAACTCATTTGCATTCAGGAAATTATTAAAAATAATTTACTATATTTTCCAGATGTATTATTGAAAAAGTGCTCCATCTGCAGGCTTAGCTAAGTTTATAAAATTCTTATGGACAAAGAAGAGGAAGAGAAAAAGAAGAGGGAGGAAGAGCTGGAGACAAGATTAATAATTTAAGAAAAAGCCATTTGAATTGTCTTGGTTTGTCTTAATCTGAGCTTTCCAACACTCCCCCTTGTGTCTGTCAAATCCCTCTTCCTAATTAGATTTTAGATCAGGATTGTCTTTCTTGGGGATTTGCATGGTAAAACATAGGCAGGCATTTGTCAAGATACTCTCTGAAGGCTGCCTTATCGATGTAGCAGCAAATGCTAAAGTAGATCAAATTGCATTTCTTTTTAATGGTCTGAAAAATATGTACTTAATATGATTCTTCCGCTGTTTTACCGTTCTGTCATCCATAGTGTCTAAATGCATCAAAGCTGCTGTCCTATACACAATGACTAGAAAGTAAGACCTTTTGAATGTAATAAGGTATGTATTTGTAGGTAAACATGTTCAGTATTATAACTCTACCATATAAGAACCATTTGAATTCTTTTCTCCTCCCACCCTTCATTGCCCAATATTCTGGTAACAGGTATTTTGTAATTGCTCATAAATATAGAATAATTCTCTGTTCTCCAGAGAAACACAGAAACTGTAACTTGGTTGATGTCTACTGAAGCTTAAGAGACTTGCATGTACTAAATTAATGAAATCTTATTAAAGTCTGGCTTCAAGGACAGCATTTTAAATATTTATTTAAGCCCTTTATATTTTGCATTTTAAAAAGTGAATAGTTACCATTTTTACTATGCATGCATTGCAAAAAAAAGAGCATGCAATAAGTGAAAGTAGACAACAAAAACTCTTAAAAATATATTCAGGAGATGCAAAAACACATTGTACATATTTGTATGAATGTGATAAGGTTTGAAGTTTGTGGCTAACTGAGATATCAGATCCTAAAGCGTGCCTCCATTAATTGAGCCTGCAGACACTTGCCTTCTGCCACACTGGTTCCCTGACTCAAGTCAATTTTTCTTAAAATTAAGATTATTTTATTTAAAAATAAAAGGAAATTTTGCATTGCTGTTCTCCTCATACACCTCCTCAGGAAATAAACAGTGCAAAATACATGTGGAAATGAGTTCACTAGCACATGAAACAAACAACTCCTGAATGTTGATCAGAGAGTAGTAGGGAGCATTCTGGGGACTCCACTAGGTGATGTCTCCCTCTGAGAAATGTTCAAAACGTCCCTTTGTGAACTGACAAGTTCCTGGCTTGTGGCAGCTCTATTAGTGTTCCTATGAGGACAGTTCATGAATAAAGATTGAATTCCTCCACTACTTGAATAGGAAACAACTGCTTGAATAAATATACAGATATTATTTTTTATGCTTGAATAAATATACAGATATTTATTTAATATCTACATGAAACCGCTGGGTGAGATCATTCGTGGTTTTGGGGTGAGGTATCACCAGCATGCTGATGATACCCAGTTATACATCTCCACCCCAAACCAAATCAGTGATGCCCTCTCCGTGATGACTCGCTGTCTGGATGCGGTACGGATCTGGATGGACGGAAGCATGCTTCGGCTCAACCCGGCCAAGACTGAGTGGCTGTACATACCGGCATCTCGGTCCAGTCAAGAGTGTCCATCGTTGATCATAGGGGGAGTGGTGTTGCCCCCTGTGGAGAGGGCACAGAACCTGGGGGTTCTCCTGGACGCGCGGCTCCAGTTGGAGGAGCAGGTGGGGGCCATCGCCAGGGGGGCCTTTGCCCAGGTCCGGCTGGTTCACCAGCTTCACCCGTTTCTGGACCGAGATGCCCTGCGTACAGTCACTCATGTCCTTGTTACCTCGCAACTCGACTACTGCAATGCTCTCTATTTAGGACTGCCCTTGCACACCATCCGGAGGTTACAGCTGGTGCAGAATGCTGCTGCTCAGGTTGTGATGGGAGTTACCCGATTCTCCCATATTACCCCCCTCCTGCGCGGCTTGCATTGGTTGCCGGTTGCGCTCCGGGTGAGGTTCAAGGTTTTGGCTTTAACATTCAAAGTCCTACGACATGGGTCCACAATACTTAAGGGAGTGCCTCCTATCAATACCAGGGACCAACCGCCCTGTACGGGCACACAGGCAGGGGCTCTTTGGGGTCCCGTTGGCAAGCCAATGTCAGCTGGCGGTCCCCCGACGGTGAGCCTACTCTGTGGCGGCCCCCGACTTATGGAATCAACTGCCTCTGGACCTCCGCCTGGCCCCTGACCTCCGCACCTTCCGCCGCGATTTGAAGACCTGGCTATTTGACCAAGTCGGGCTGTGATTACCTCACCGAGGGTATGGGATAGTTTTAATTTTTAATTCAGTTTTATTGGACCTTATAGTGATTTAATTTCTTTTTAATTATTTATTGTGTTTGTATGTTTTAACTGTGAGCTGCCCCGAGTCTTCAGAGATGGGGCGGCATATAAGTCCAATAAAATAAATAAATAAAATAAAGATATATCTGAGCAAAGTACCTCAGCCGTAGCAACTGAAAGTCAAGAAACAGGTATATTACGATGGCGTTCATATCCAAAGAAGCCAGTGATCCATATATTTTAATATCATGGCTTGATAGCTGTCTCAAGGGTTGGAAAGTATACATTGACAGAACATCTTAAGGGGGGAGAAGAGTTGTCCAAATTATAGAGGAAAACTATATAGACAAATAATATGTGGAAAGTTATTTACATTGCTTGATAGAGTAATGTCCCAAGCTTGACTTATCAGCAAAGAAAGATCCAGAATTGTGTGGAACAAATAAGTGCTCATCAGTTTCAGCATAACACCATATAACATTAGAAGAAAATCTTGTGGACAGCCAACTAATTTTTACAAGAACAAGAAATTACAATATTTATTAATAGTACATGATAAAGCTGATGACTGTATCAGTCTATCCTCAGAATCAGATACATAGAATGTGTTGGCCTTGATTCAACTTTCACATAGTGTAGTACCGAGGATACTCTCAAACTGAAGGAGTAGTTAGCCTGATATCTTTTATGCTCACTTTGTAATTATTAAAGATGATTCTATGGTTAATATGCAAAATGGATAACCATACCACTGTAGCATCTGCAGCCATACCACCGCAATCTGTTTTAGGCATTTAGGAGTTGTCTACTGTATTCACATTCTTGAGAAGCTCAGCCATATCATCATCCTGAGACACTAAGTGAATGGGACCTCAGCAGAATTACTAGCCATCACTTTCACTCAGTCAATGGAGCCTCAGCAACAGGAAAGATACTTAGTTCATTACTACTCCTGCCTTTTAATTAACCTTCCTAATATACTACCCTCCAGTGTGCTAAGCAACAAACCCACAAAAGATTTAGAATTATGGGAACAGCAGGAGTTAAATGTGACTTAAGAACACATTTACTTAATATTTTAATTCAGCACCAGTGAAAGAGCTCAGGTTGAGGAATTTACAAACTATTTTCCACAAAAATTTCATGCAAGTTAAGTTCCTGTAGTAGGTTTATTATTTTTGTGAATACAATGCTTGTGTTATCAGTATTTTTCTGCATCAAGTCTTGGCTTCTTTTGTAAGAACCATGGACTACATACAGTAAAGTGGTGGGATTCAAAAAATTTTACTACTGGTTCTGTAGGTGTGGCTTGGTGGTATTTGCTGGTTCTCTGAATTACTCAAAATTTTCGCTACTGGTTCTCCAGAACTGGTCAGAACCTGCTGAATACCACCTCTGATACAGTAGTCTTCTAATAGATTTCTTTTCTGGTCAGGATTTATATAAATAAAACCAGTTACTGTAACCAGCTAAAAGTGTCCTGAATTCTACAAATCAACTTTGCATTTTATCACATTGTATTCCCCTAACAGTACACACTGAAATGCAAACCGTATTTCTTAAATATTTTCCACAAATTTCTGATTATGAATTGTTCATTTTCTTGCAAGCCGGGGTATTAAAAGTTCTGTTCTGACCTAGGCTCCCCCCAAAAGCAGTATGCAGACTCTTGATCCCGGCAAAACCCCTTTTATTAAATGAAGGTGAATTTCTTCCATTCACATTCAGCCAAAGCCCTGGCAAACAGTCTTTCAAGGGTGTAATTAGGAGCACAGACCTTAACTAGCTTGGACAGCTGCCAAGTAAATATTTTCAAATGCAGTGCTGATAAGGAAGGACTCAGCACAGAGTCTCTGAGATGCACAGACTGATCTTTACAGTGCTTTAATGAACGAATTGATTCCTGCAAAATCCCCCTCCCCTTTTGTTCCTCTTTTAATCTCTATGGGAGGGGCCAGTCACCATCCACCTGTGGCTTTACTCCCATGTCAACCCTTAGTTCATAATTGTTCTTTTCTTTTGGCAGCTCTGCTCATGCACAAGCTGGGAACTGGCTCCAGGTGCTTCCCCACCTCACTGCTGTTTGACTCTGAAGGCAGCTGATAACTGCCAGACTGCCCTGGCCCCATCTCTACCTCTGATGCAGAGCCCTCATCCGAGCCTCCCTCAGCCTCCTGGACTGGCCCACAACCTCCTCACTGTCCGACTCTGCTGCCAGCTCCGCTAGCCACTGGCAGGCCACAACAAATTCCAAAATATTTTTCAAGTACTTATAATCCAATTCTAAGCATAAAGACAGAAGTTATTTTGACACACTTAGAAAGGTAGCTTTAGTATTCATTTAATCAAATATACTTAAACGTATTTTAAAAAGTAAGATCAGAAACCCATCCTTTACAGTCCATCCAAAGTCTATGTTACACTTCCCTAGTCTCAAAGACTGACATAAATCACTGATGCAGAAACATCCCTTCTCCACAAAACCAGTTAAGCTTGACCTATCCATGTCAAACTGACATCTGCTAAGCCAATGTGACGAGGGAATGGAAGCACACACACAAAGCAGTGCAACACCATTATAAGCCAAAGTAGTGTACCTCAGATCTGAGTCTTTTTAAGAAGAATGATGGGAGCAGGTAAAATACAATTTTTGTGGTAAAAATGGTGACTTGGAGCATGTGAAAAAAGTAAGCAATAAAGTTTATTAGGCAGACTCCCAAGAAATGTCCATTGGACAAAAATCATTTCAATAAAATAAAACAATATCATAACAAACTGTGAAGGACAGTAAAAGATTACAAAACTATTCAGAATCAGAATACTCTTCATCAATGTAACTCTGGCTTAATTTACATTTTCTTATTCCTATAGTGTGTGTGTGTGTGTGTGTGTGTGTGAATGTCTGTGTGTCTGTGTATGTATTTTTTTTCCTCTATAATAACAGTGGGAAAAGATTGGTAAGTCTTCTGCTGGGCAAAGTGCATCCATTTATATCTGTAAACCCACTAAAGAGCTAGAAAAACATGTAAGAAAGCTCAGGGTTGAAAGATTATAAAACATATTACCTTAGCAAAACTAGTAGAAATTCATCATTCTTGTAATGAAGTGATATACTATAGCCTATTTTTGAAAGGAATTTGCAGGATGTATTTTAGCCAATGAAATTACAGTCACTTGGCATTCATTTCTCCAGAGGTTTATTCTGAGGAGTTAAAAAGAAGTTGAAATAGCTGCTCTGCTCCTGAAAAAGCAATCTGAACATCCTATGCCATTTTTTAAAGTTCCATCATGTCTAATAACTAAACTGAATTTAAACTAAAGTCATTCTTTAGAAATTTTATAAAGTATCTCAAATATCTAGTTATCTCTGTTAAAAAGACAAAAAAGATTAAACGCAACCACTACATAGTCGACTGTTAAATAGTGTGACAACTTTTTTGTATCTTAGGGTAAAATAGGATAGGATGCAATAGGATGGGATAGGATGGAATAGGATGGGATAGAATAGAATAAAAGAGTTGGAAGGGTCCTTAAAGCAGTGGTGGAATTCAAAAAATTGTACTAACGGTTCTGTGGGTTTGTCTTGGTGGCATGGCATCGCTTGGTGGGTGTGGCTTAGTGAGCATGGCAGGGGAAGGATACTGCAAAATCCCATTCCCTCCCCACCCGATTAACCTGCTTTCCAGCTCTGTTCTCCTGTGTAGGGCAACAAAAGAAGTCCCAGCCAATCAGCTGGGACTCTGGAAGCAAAGAATAGATGAGGGCAGGGCCAGTCAGCGATGGTAGCTGGTTTTCCGAACTCCAGAGCTGGTCAGAACCTGCTGAATACTACCTCTGCCTTGGAGGACTTCTATCTTGTTGCTGTTAAGGCTACAATTGTAAAAATACTTAAGCAGCAAAGAAGCCTCATTAAACACAGGGGGGGTCCTACATCTAAATAAATATGCAAAGATTTTGAAAATGCTGCAGGCTCTCAAAGATAATGTGTCTGTTAATCATTTTTGTTCTTTGGTTTGCGGCAGAAATCTTTTTAAAAAATCATCATTGTTTTTGCTACCGGGATGTAAAATAACTAAGTCTGGCTCAGAGATTGTTATGTATGCAGGTTTGAAGTCATTGGTTTAGTTTGAACTGTTCTTGTAAAGTGTTAGAAATGATTGGTTTAGAAAGTGGGAAAACCCTTCACTCTGATTGGCTGTCAGCTGCGGCTGCCGGCTATAAGTAGCAGCCGCAGCAAAGCCAGTTGGGTCCGTTCTGAGCTGTAGTCACTAATAAACTAAAGAGCTTGAAGCACTTCACGTCTGTCTCTTCATGCAAACATAACACTGGCGACGAAGGTGGGATTCCCCTGAAGAAGAAGGCAACGCAGAACAGAAGAAGAGTGAGATGGCTGCGCTGAACATCCCCCCAGCCCCGTTCGTTCCAATGGCAGAAGACTGGGAGTTGTATGCAGATTGTTTCCAAATGTACCTGGAAGGAAATGATCTAGCCGACATTTCCGAGAAGTGGAAGAGGGCAGTCTTTCTTACGTACTGCAGTCCGGCAGTTTTCAAGATGGTGAAGACATTGGCAGGAGCTGCAGACGTGAAGGTAGTGGACTCGCCTGACTTGGAAAAGCTGTTAAGAGCCCATTACGTGCCACAAGTATCGTGCCTCATTAAGAGACACGAGTTTTACCGTCGTGATCAGGGGAAAACAACGTAAACGACTTCGTGGCAAGTTTAAGAGACATTGGGGGTGCTTGTGAATTTAACAGTTTAGAAGAGGCCATGCGCGATCGATTTGTTCTGGGCCTTAAAGACAAGGTATTACAGAGCAAGTTATTAATGAAACCTAAGATCATGCTAAAAGAAGCCATAGAAGAAGCCTCTTCAGCAGAAGCTACCAAGTCCTCAGCAGCAGCCATGAGGAAGATGAACAGGGCCACAAACCATTCTGATGGGGAAAAGTCTACCACAAACCATTGTGATTACCTAGATTCTGAATCAGATTGCAGTGAGGTGGAAGAGGGAATTTACAGACTCAGAATGGAGCAGAAAAAGAAAAACCTGGATAGGAAGGGGCAAGATTTCTACTGCAGAGGGTGTGGGGGAAGCCACCCCCGCACTGAATGCAAGTTTTTAGACACCATTTGCCTCCGTTGTGAAAAAAGAGGACACCTAGCAAGAGTCTGCAAATCATCCAGAACTCCACCCAACAGAAGGAAATTTCCTGCAAACAAAGACAAAGAATTCAAGCCCAACAATCTCAGTGAGAAAGGGGCGCAGCACAGAAGCAAAGGGGAAGAATGAAACTCATCAGACAGTAACTATTGGTCATTCATCTTCTATCAATAACAGAAAAGTACATGTCAAGGTACTTATTGAAGGAAGGCCTTGCCAAATGGAAGTGGACTAAGGCTCATATCTATCTATGGTGTCATGGGACACTATTCACAGACTACTCCCAAACATTCAGAAGAATCACTTCAAGAAGCAAGCACTGACGCTTAAAGACCACCAAGGGAACAAGATTCCAGTAGTTGGAACAAGAGAATTCAACGTGAAGTTCAAAGGCCACACCAAATGCCTGCACCTGACCATCGTGGACAAGGATCGCCCAAGTTTGCTGAGACTTGAGTGGTTCAACCCGCTGGGCATCGAGGTGACTGGCATCAATCATGTGAGCAACACTGAATGGGAGGAGGCCTTGAAGTCTAAGTTTCCAGAGGTCTTCAGCGATGGATTAGGCAAGTACTTGGGGACCCCTATCACTTTCACTCTAGATCCCAAGGTGCCACCAATCCGTTTAAAGCCCAGAAGGGTCCCATTTGCCTTAAAGGAAAAAATTGATGCACAATTAGATAAACTAATAGCTCAAGGGGTTTTAGAGCCCACTGACCACTACAGGTGGGAGACACCCATAGTCACACCAGTCAAGGCTGATGGGTCTGTGAGAATCTGTGGAGACTATAAGGGGACATTGAACCATGCGCTACAACAGAGCATATCCAGTTCTAGTGGTGCATCATTTATTACATTTTCTTGGCGGGGGCACAGTCTTTGCCAAATTGGATCTGGCCCAGGCATATCAACAGTTAACAGTTGATGATGCCACTGCAGAGGCCCAAACCATTGTGACTCATAGAGGTGCTTTCAAATGCAGAAGGTTGCAATTTGGAGTAAGTGTGGCACCAGGCATTTTCCAAAGCCTTATGGAAAGGATGCTCCAAGGACTGCCAGGGGTAGTGCCTTATTTTGATGATGTGTTAATCTCTGCTGAAAATGACACTCAATTACACGAGAGACTCAGAAGAGTCCTAACCAGATTCAAGAAAGCAGGGTTAAAAGTCAAAGAAGAAAAATGCACACTTAGAACTGACAAGGTAGAGTTCTTGGGCTATATGATTGACAAACATGGTATCCACCCCACAGATGCCAAGGTTCAGGCAATCAAAGAAGCCCTCAGGCCAAAATACAAAACAGACTTGCAAGCTTTCCTGGGACTCATTAACTTCTATCACATGTTTCTACCTCAGAAGGCAACCATTGCAGAACCACTACACAGATTACTAGACAAAAAATCTACATGGGTCTGGGGCAGGAAGGAACAAGCTGCATTTAACAATATCAAGAGACAAATCACGTCTGATTCTGTACTGATACAGTTCTCTGAGAACTTGCCTGTTGTTCTGACTTGTGATGCCTCCCCTTTTTTGAGTAGGGGGGTGTTGAGCCACATGCTTCCCAGCGGGAGGGAAGCCCCTATTGCATTTTACTCTCTCACCTTGACTAAAGCCGAGAGGAACTACAGCCAACTGGACAAGGAAGCCTTGGCAATTGTAGCAGCTGTCAAGAAATTCCATGAGTATCTATATGGGAGAACATTTACTGTTGTCACAGATCACAAACCTCTTTTAGGCATTGTGGCAGGGGACAAACCAACGGCCACGATCCTGTCACCAAGAATGCTGAGATGGACCGAATTTCTTGCTGCTTATTCATACAAACTGATCCACAGACCTGGTAAAGACATTGGGTACGCAGATGCTTTGAGTCGCTGCCCACTTCCTTCACACATTGAGGAACCTGTTCCTGAGACTCACACCTTTTTTCTAGAAACTGTTGCCAAGCTTCCAGTACATGCTGCTGAAATTGCCAGAGAGACTGCCAAAGACACTTTATTGGCTCCTGTTATAGGCTGAATTAAGAAGGGTTGGCCACTTCAAGATCTACCTCAACTTGCCCACCTTTTAAATCCAGGGAAACTGAATTATCTGTATTAAGAGAATGTATTTTGTGGGGTAACAGGGTGGTTATTCCTGCAAAACTACAAAAAGAGGTTTTGGAAATGTTACATGAGAGTCATCCAGGAATTGTCAAAATGAAGGGATTGGCCAGGGGTTATGTTGCTCCTCTCTGGTTCCCACACCTAGTACCTCATCTAGGGGGGAAGGGGAGGATCATGAGGATAATCAGCAAGCAAGAATCAACCCCATGTATAACGAGCCAACACGACAGGAGCCATCCCAAAACCTGTCACAATGCCAAAATCCATCCTTACAAATAGAAAACTGTACATCACTACCTGACTTAGGTGCTGACATTGGGTTGGAGATGGATTGGGAGGAGAGACCAGGTTGTAGCAACCAAACAGGTTCTACTATTACCAGAAGTCCAAGTATGGAAATGTCAGCAGACACATTTCCTCTCTCACTGGGTGAGAACATTAAAACATCTGAACCATGTAGGTCTCAACGTACATGTAAGAGCCCCACCTATTTAAAAGAATACATTAGATAGATGGGGTTTGAGTATGGACTGAACCTAGTGGGGAGGGGTGTTATGTATGCAGGTTTGAAGTCATTGGTTTAGTTTGAACTGTTCTTGTAAAGTGTTAGAAATGATTGGTTTAGAAAGTGCGGGAAAACCCTGCACTCTAATTGGCTGTCAGCTGCGGCTGCTGGCTATAAGTAGCAGCCACAGCAAAGCCAGTTGGGTCCGTTCTGAGCTGTAGTCACTAATAAACTAAAGAGCTTGAAGCACTCCACATCTGTCTCTTCATGCAAACATAACAGAGATCAACCCAACTTTTAACATTTTTCATTCACTTGGGGGACATGTGGCATTTCAGCCTTCAAACTTAGTCTGCTATATTGGGGAGGCTGATGAGGTAGACAAGATTCTCACCCCCCCAGGCAGCCCATCATCTTGGTTCTTAACTTTTCATCTTTCTAATTCTAAATTTAATTGGAGGTAGCTGTTCTTTTTAGCAATTTTTAACTTTTGCCCACCCACAAATATCATTATCAATTAAATTTATATGCCACCTGACCTCCATGTAATCGTGGCAGTTTGCAAATTATTTGTCATAATCATTTTTAGAAGGGCAGTCCTTCTAATCCCTAAGAAAGCAATAGCTTCTTTCTTCCCAATTGTCCATTATTCTCATTATGTTTTATCATGCTTTAGTAGTTGTACAAAACTAGACCAGATGCACACTGATCCTCAATCTATACTTAGAACTTAAGATGATAAACTGGAAGTTTAATCCTACCTTAACATATGCATTAAGACAGTAAATCAGAAGTCAACAAGGGTCATGAAGTGGACACAAGGCAACTAGAAGAAGGAATCTGTATCTTGTGACATCTTTTTACAGCTCCTAGTCTGCCAATATCTGCTGCTTTGACATAGCAGTTTTATGCTGTTTAATGATAGGCGGACTGAGGATTATGGCAACAGCCTGAACAATGGATTTAAAAAATAGGGATGAAGAAGAATTCTCTATTCCCTTTCTTTTTCATTTCCTTTTTCATCAGTGAGGCTCATTGTCATTGGTGTCTTAATGGGCCAGAGACAAAGAAATTTCTCTGTTTTGAAACTGGTTGTTTTATTTTGTATATTTTATTTATTTGATTTGTCAATTGCTTACAAGATAATAGGTATAAGTATAAACATAGTTATGAATACATGGATACATATAAGAAAAATAAAAGGGAACATTGGGACAGGGAAGGTAGGCATGTTGGTGCGCTTATGCACGCCCCCTACAGACCTCTTAGGAAAGGGGTGAGGTCAATGGTTGACAGTCTAAGGTTAAAGTTTTTGGGGTTTGGGGATGAAACCACAGAGTCAGGTAGAGTATTCCAGACATTGACCACTCTGTTGCTGAAGTCGTATTTCCTGCAATCAAGTTTGGTGTGGTTAACCATGAGTTTGATGAGTGTGTGATGACTCACTTTAAGAATAAAAACTTTAAGAATAAAAACTCCATCATACTCCCTTCCTGTTCTTGTCAAACATGAAGAGCTTTTAGTTAGTAGTTATACTGACCAGAGTCAGCATGGTTAAGAAGCTAATTGGATACAGACCAGCCACCTTGCCTCCTGCAACATTAATCTTCTTACTTAACAGTAGGTCACGATATCCAATTAATTGAATTGCTTTTGGTATGTTCACTAGATGAGAAATATAGCTAAATAGCTATTGTGCATAAAATACCACCAAATAGGGAAGCAGGTTAATCACCACAGACATAGTTCAGGGAGAAAAAATGAAAGAAGAGGTGATGGAACAAGTTATTTCATTTGTAAGAGCCTATCAGGTTCATTATGATGTGATTATTGTTTTTGAATGGTAACTCAGAAAGGTTTTTCAAAACATTAATGTTATTAGTCACAGCCTAAACCAATATAACATTCATTAGTCATAAATGTCAGTAATTATTAACAAGTCCCCCAAAACATTTCCTTATTTAATATCTATTACATTGATTTCTCATGCATTTTAAATATACATGAGAAACAGTACAGAGTGTTATAATCGAAGAAAGCTGAAATTTCAATGGCAGGGGGGACTTCCTTTGAGTTCATCAAAACTCTGCACAAAACAGTGCCTCTCTCATAATTCTGTGTTATGCCACAGAGATACTGCATTTGTAAAAAATCAAGACAATATGTTCCAAGAAAATTCATTAACATATGTTCCTCAGAAAAATAATGTGCATTTACAGACACACAAAAGCAACACTCTTAACTCACCCAGTCCCTATTTGACTTTACTGTTACAGCTTCTGCTTCCTCCATGTAAATTTCAAATTCACTGGAAGCAGCTGATTTCTCTAATCATATCAGGATGGCAAACTCTGGGAGAGATAAGAAATAATGCTTCCCAAAATTCCAACTGGCCATTCTCATATACAGACAGTCCTCAAGTTATGACCGCATTTGTCCAAAATTTCCATTGCTAAGTGACAATTTGTTAAGGGAGTTTTTGCCCCATTTTATGACCTTTCTTGCTACAGTTGTTAAGTGAGTCCTTGCAGGTGTTAAGGTAGTAACAGGGTTCTTAAGTGAATCTGACTTCCCCATTGACTTTGCTTGTCAGAAGGTTGCAAAAGATGAATATATGATGCCAGGACACTGCAACTGTCATAAATATGAGTCAGTTGCCAAGCATCTGAATTCTAATTGACTACTGCAATGCTCTCTATGTAGGACTGCCCTTGCATACCATCCGGAGGTTTCAGCTGGTGCAGAATGCGGCTGCGCGAGTTATGATGGGAGCTTCCCGATACTCCCATGTTACACCCCTCCTGCACGAGCTGCATTGGTTACTGGTTGCCCTCCGGGTGAGATTCAAGGTGTTGGCATTAACATTCAAAGTCCTTCATGACTTGGGTCCAGGGTACTTGCGGGAGCGTCTCCTGCCAATATCGAATACCAATCGCCCTGTGCACATGCACAGACAGGGACTCCTCGGGGACTCCTCAGGGACTCCTCAGCAAGACAATGTCGACTGGTGGTGCCTCGGGGAAGGGCCTACTCTGTTGCAGCTCCTGCCTTGTGGAACCAACTCCCTTTGGAGCTCCATCTGGCTCCTGATCTTCGCTCTTTCTGCCGCGATTTGAAGACCTGGTTGTTTGAACAGGCTGGGCTGGACTGACCTCTTGAGGGGGTTTTAAATTCATTTTAAATTGATTTTAGTGATTGGACTTGTTGTTTAATTTTTTTAATATTTATTGTTGTCTTTTAATTGTGAGCTGCCCCGAGTCCTCTCGGAGAGGGGGCAGCATACAAGTCTAATAATAATAATAATAATAATAATAATAATAATAATAATAATAATAATAATAATAATAATAATAATAATGTGACCATGAGGATGCTTCAACTTTAGTTCACAACATGTGTGAAAAATGGTGATACATCACTTTTTTCAGTGCTATTGTAACTTAAAATTATATATATATATATATATATATTTGTTTTCGTAGATTTTCACGGGTAAAGGTATGTAGGTCTTGGTGTATTCGGGTCTTGTCCCGTGTAAGGTTGAGAATACCTTGGCAACGTTTCGACGAAATCTCATCCGTCATCTTCAGGCTGGTGTCTTCAGCTTCGTTCTCCTGGGAGAAGTGTGTGATCGTGGCTGTTTTTCCCTTTTAAACTCTAGAGTTGGATATGTTGTTACTTTTTGATTGGTTTGTGGAGTTGATGTATGCAGATTGGATGGCTTTTTCCTGAGACCCTGTGTGGCTGAGGTGCTGGAGGTGTGTCTCTCAGCCTTTTGTGTTGTAACGACCTGGGTAATGGGCTGTGTGATGACCTTCTGAGTTCTATTGTTGTGATGTCCTGGGTGTGGTGCTGTAATCTCCTGGGTCGTTGTCTGTGCTGCAACCTCCTGATGTTTTGTGTTGTGATCTCCTGAGTTCTGTGATGTAGTATCCTGGGTGGAAGGCTGTGATGTGGCATTCTGGGCCTTGGTTTGGCTCGAGTTTGAGGTCTGGCTATGTGTTTATAGCGTGTGTCAGTTTGCTTAGTTTGGGGGTTGGAGGGGGGTGTAGCAGCTGGTGTTGCAGCCATGGTCTGGTTTCTGGATGGTGGTTGCCTTTCATCTGTGGCGTGGGCTTGGGTTTGAGTCTGGTGAAGGAGATTGGTGGTGGCATCATGTGTTATTTTGGGTCCGGTGTTGGTTTTTGTGGCTGGGACTCGTTTGTTGATTAGGATAGCCCTAATCAACAAACGAGTCCCAGCCACAAAAACCAACACAGAATAACAAAATAAAATAATTCTAATGAATTCATGTAATCTATTATTATGGAGACCCAAAATTATTGATCACAGTCCTTTATTCATTTTATCTCAATGCATTTTTAATTAAAACTTTATCTGCAATCACAGTATCATAAACTGATGCTGAGTAACAGTGTGATATGCTACAGCAAAAAGGTATGCAAAATAATTAGGCATCCACTGATGGTTTTTTTTTAAACTCCAAGATCTCAAAGCACATTTTCAGCATAAATCTATAAGTAACGCCACAATTAAAAGAAAAATAAAAAGAAACTACGCTAAGAAAAGCAATTACTTGGATAGGCTGTCTTTGCAGGAGATTATGAAGTACTCTGCAAAACTAAGCCCTGATTAAACATCTAATTGGTTTGAATAATACTGGCCTGAAAAGCTAAACACCTCTAGCATTTAATTACAAATGACCAAAGATTTTATAGATCTTTGTGAATAAATATGTTCAGTAAATTGAAAAGAAAATTCACCAAAGTGCTACCACACCCAACAGAGGAAAATGTGAACCAGAACTCTCCAGAACCATCATCGCAACCTTCTCCGGTAGGTTTCCATAACTGATTGCATTTTTTGACATTATATTTGTTGCTGGAGAAGACTTCTACTAGATATTATCATCTACATATTTTTACAAATGTTTGAATTAGAATACAACTTTAGTTGAGCTTATTTTATAGCACTTACCCAGAAATAAATTCCCATAAACTGATTGTTTGAAGATCTTTAAGACCATATATAGTCTTGGTTGATGTTATACTGATTATTGTTATAGTAGCTGTTGTTATCTATGTAGCTATCTGCCTCCAAATGTTGATTTCTAAGAAAATTCAACTTCTTATGATTCTTCCTAATAGCATATCTTCCTAATAGCATTATCTTTGTAATAATAGAATGTAGCAAAATTGTCTCTTCTATGTAGTTATGAGAATCCTGACAAATCTTACTATACTGTTGTTGAAAAGAGATTTGGCATTACTTAGCTACATCATTTGGGTACAATATGTTTGGATGCGGTTACAGCAAAAGCCATCCTGTGGTGTGGCTAGTTTCCCTTAGGCAGTTAGTGTTTTTTATTTTTAATGTGTACTTGGAATATCAATTAATATTTTAATATTATCAAACACTTATTAACCTTTTAGAACACCAGATTGTAGAAAATGGATAATCATTGGTAGTATGATCTGTAATCTGCATGCTAGATTGGTTCTAAATATCTTGGCATTAACATTTAACAAGGAAATCAGATAAGAGCTTCCATAAGCAATAGCATATTTAAAGTCACTTATGTAAACCTGAAAAAAAAGGGGGACTATTAAAAATCACCATTATAAGCCTCTAAAGGTACTAAAGGCAAAGAAATCAATACTGTATAATAGCATTCAATGGATAACCATCACAATTAGGAGCTCTTCCTGTTGCAAGATCCAATTTGGGTCGGTCAGTGGGACCAGAGGTTTAGTCTTCCGAGCTTTTGGACTCATGCTGGAGCTCATCCTCAGGGAACTTCTCTCTAGCAGAACATTAAGCTCTAGCTCTCCCTGCGTTTGTAGATAGGTTGGAATCAATTATTCCTTAGTGAGATAAAGATACAGCCAAGTAGACAGATTGATTGTGGGGATTGTTTTTGTTAGTTACATTCGACTCAGTATTACACAATTAAGTATGATCTTGATGATGTTGATGTAGTAAATAAGGCATGTGCTTTGCCCTGAACATTTTAATATTATAAATAATTTTAGTACTAATATTAGAAATATTATTTTGTTTCAAATGGGATGCCAGTAATTTATCAGCTGTTTAACCTTGCTCCTAATGTCTAATTCAGTGAATATTTTGTATCAAATTCAATAGAGGAAGCTAATTTCCTTTTTAGCACTCATAAAAGCTTTAGTTACTGAGGAAAAAACAATTACTGCAATGGCATTTGAATTTGTCTTAAACATCTGAAGGACTGTCAAGATCTGAAGCTGACAGTCCTGTTTCATAGATTTATAATTCGAAGTTTAAACACTTCTTTTAATAGCTTTCCTTATTGTTGATTTAAAGGAATCTTTAGATTAATTTAAAGGATTATTCAAAGACTTATTAAGAAGCTAAAGAGAAGTGTTTGTGTCCTTTGTTACAACAATCAAGCCTATTTGGATTGCTGTATAATAAATCTGGTAGACCAACTATACAAACCAAAGGAACCATAAAACAACTTGATTAACTGTACTACTAGGAAGTAGCAAAAGAAAAAGTTAGCTCTGAGCCGTTCCTCTTAATTGCTTCCTTGTGATCAAAGAAAACTCTGCTTTTGTTGGTTAAAGTCATTTAATTAAGGCTGTGATCCCAAACAGGCTTTATGCAAAGGATAACTTTACTGAAAGAAGAGAGCATACTTCCCAATAAATGTGTTTATCATCAGTATATAAAAGTATGGAAAGCATTTGATGGCCAAATGTGAGATAAAACTGATTGCCAAACTCCATTAAAAATTACCCTGATATTAATTTAACCATAAGCCTTAATAAATCCTACCCCAGTCCTAACTTTACCCTAATCCTTACTCCAGTACTTATTACCAACTGTAACACACACCTAAGACTATTATAGTTACATTTAACATAAAGGTTACAATAGTTTTTGACTATATACAGTATTATTTTTAACCATACAGTTAGATTTAAACCATCAAAACTCACTCATTAGTTACATTACATTACAAATCCATTACATTAAACATTATAATGAAACTCAATAAAGCTGACCCTTTACCCATTAATAACATCAACTTTAATAAAAAATATTTGCCTTCTCTCACTAATAATGGAGAATATATATATATGTGTTCATTAAGAACTGCCATTGGTGATTAATGGTACATAATCAATCAGTCAAGTTACACTAAACAATAATATAAACCTACCACTACTATGACAATAAATTTTAACATAGAAAAATAAGTTTTCCCAGAAACTTTAGTTACATATAGATAGATAGATAGATGATAGATAGATAGATAATAGATAGATAGATAGATAGATAGATAGATGATAGATAGATAGATGATAGATAGATAGATAGATAGATAGATAGATAGATAGATAGATAGACTAACCCAGTACACAATCCAAATAGAATAAACCTAATAAACAGTTTCCTAATTCCAGCCCCCCAATATAATCATAAACCTGAAGCATATCCTAACCACAAGTAATACCAACACAAAGATTTACCCCACTTTTTCCCCCAGTATTCATTCCAAAAAATAATACAACCCATAATATAAACCAAAGACTACCACAAAACAAAACAACTCATCCAGTGTTAACCCTGACAGGAAATATAACCAACGGGCACAAAGAAGTTAAATTTTAATTTTAATTTTACCTTACACCCATGTCAATACTTAGGCTAACATTATACCACTCATTCTCAGTGGTAACATAAACATTTCCTAAATAATAATAATTTCCTAAATATTGAAATACAATTAAATGGCCAAACTAGATATAACTAGATAACTCATGACCCATTGGATAAATGCTTCAGGGTAAATCATTTCCCAAACATAAAAACAGAATGACCACAAGCAGGCACTGAACACTGAGGAAGTACATAGCACATATATCAGTGGAAGCAGGAGTGACTTCCATCTTCCTATGTGCTTCCTCAGTGGTTCTGCACTGAGTTTCCTGGAGGGAAACTGGCAGTCAGCATCCTCACTTCCTCCTTTTATGCTCCCAGCAGACAGATAAATGGCTGCTATGAGGGAGGGGAGAAAGCAGGGAAGTGTGGCTGGTGCACAACAAGCACAGAGGGACTAGACCTGTGATGGCGAACCGATGGCACACATGCCGGAAGTGGCACCGAGAGCCATCTCTGCCAGGATGCGAGCCATCATTACAGCTTACTTCCACTGTGCATCCGTGCATACCTCCCACCAGCCAGCTGATTTTCAGGTATCTGCCATGCATATGTGGGGGTGAGGTGTGTGCGGGAGATGTATGCACATGCGTGGGGGGTGGGGGAGCGCCAGGGAGGTTGTGCGTGCATTGCATTATTATACTTTTGGCACGTGACAACAAAAAAGTTTGCTATCACGGGACTAGACCATTTCTCCATTGACCTTCTCCTGCAAGCTTCCACAAGCAAAGTCTGCTAGTGGACAGGTGAGAAGGTGCATAAGAGTATCAGTAATCATATCAGGTTCTTCTGGATTCCCCTTTGCCTTGTGAGAAGCTATCATAGAGAATTGAAAATGAACATCCTAAGATGACAGCTGAGAGCAGCCACACAACAGCATTTGAAGTAGGCAAAAAAACATCAGATTTTATTCTTTCAGGAATAGAAAGCCCCAACATTCTGTAAATTAGCCCATTTGAAGTACTTTTCTTGATAAAGCTTTGGCCTATGATGCCGTTTTCATTTATAAAAGGTACAAATATTAAACAGAAACGAAAGTTTTAGTATTGTACAGATAAGGAACAAACAGAGATCTGTATATTTGTCTTACTTTATAGAAGTGTTCTGTCCCATGAAACCTAGCAAATGACCTAGCAGTAATGATGGAATAGTCAAAGTCTCTCATTTTGGGAGCACACAAGTATCTCCATGCAAAATCTTTGGGCAACAGGAGAATCAAATAGAGCCTGTGAATGAGCCAAATATAGCATTACAAAACTAATCCAAAAGGGGGAAGATAAGATCCTATCCATGTAATTGTATGAAATGATAAAGGTTTGGTCTCTCTCTGTCACTCTTTCTCTCTCTCCCTCCCTCCCTCCTTTCCTCCGTCCCTCCCTCCCTCTCTCTCTCTCTCTTGCTGAAAGCTGGAAATTATATGCTGTCAGCAATGGTTCTGGCTGCAGGGACCAAAAGCTTTGTTAAATAAATAAATTTAAAAGTTAAAGAACAAAAGCTGGGAAAGCCACAAATACAGAGGCTTCTACTGGTAGATATAGAAAAAGCTGATCTTTTTAGGAGGAAAAAAGATGAATTCTCTTCCCTCCATATGGACAATCCCTAAAATAGCTAAAATTGTTCCTTACAACAGTCTGAGACTGCTCTGAGAAAATTGGGGACTGTTCTGGGAAAAAGGAATGTGGGTGTAGCTTGTTCAGCAATGTTTAAATCCTGTTGTCTATATTTTGATTAGAATTAGTAAACAGCATTTCCTACAGTCCATTATTCTGAACAACATGTATGTGTTTCTTTGTCTCGGCCATTATTCATTAGATTTTAAATAAGATGATGCAGAGGGAGGAAAGGAACTGTGGAGGCAAATACAGCTTATGGACCCTCCTTAAGTAAGGTTTACATCTTTCATCATGCTGACAGTTACTCCCAACCCAAAGACTAAGCCAACTTCAGGCTTTGAATGATCAGTTGTGTTACTGCCACACAGAGCCAAAAGTTGTTCTGAGCACTATATTTTCCCCGTGCCATGCTAATATGAAATTGAGAAGAGTGAGACCTTAAAAAAAAGTTAACCCAAACACCACAAAAATCAGGGTGATTTTTATCATTCAAATGATGTTAAGAAGCACCCAAACACCCAAATCAAAAAGGGCCAAATATTTTGTCCTGCCTACTCTAGCAATGTCATGTCACCAGCCAGTCCTTTATATTCATTAGAGATCACTTTAGAGGGTGAGAAAAGAACATGCCTCCACTATCAACATCAAGATAGATGCCACCCTTGCTTTAAAACTTTTCCTCACATTCCTTTGTGCTCCCAACTGCCTCTTCCAAGTGCAGTTAGCCTTAGGGGAGAAGAAAAAGCTTTTGAGAGAAGCCTTGCAAAATGTGAAGATTCAGACCGGATAAACAGGACCAGCCTAAAGCATTTTGTTGCTGGAGGCAAAGGACAAATGTCACATTCTACTTTCCAGATGGAGAAAACAGATGGAGTGGCCGCTTAATCTTACTTCAGTCATGGCAATGGAAGAAGACTTTCTTCACAGCTAAGGGCAGCAGAGGGGAAATGCCCAGCAGATGGCCTCACCCAAAGGCCATCTGCCACCTAAGACAACGAATTCATATCAGCATATGGAAGGAGCACTCCTATAGATAAACATGACTGGAAAATTAAATATTTGTTTCACCTTCTATCCTTCTATTTTATTCCTCTACCCCAATTCTGTCAGGGTAACGATTTAATAGCTGGCCAGCTGCTGTGATACTGCTGTAAATGCTGATGCAATGAGGATGAGTCAGCATGAATATTGCCACTTTAAGACTGAGGATGGGTCCATAGGGTTATTGCCATTTTAAGAAGCTGTCTATATATAGGTGGCCATGAGAGGGCGTATTTCTTTCTCCTCATGTTCTATCTCCGTTGTAGTTCTCTGTGCAGAGAATTGAAGATTGATTGCTTGCCAGGTATTTGCCTACCATGTTTATGTATGTATACAGTTGTCTTGTATATAAACCACTGTTAAAAGACAAAGCCTCTGTGCTATGTTTTGCTCCTGGATTGTCTCACAATAGTAGTCATGCTGCAAACACTCTGACAAATTCTATAGCCATTCGGCATTTAAAAAGCAATGACAGGAAATCCATCACAAATGTTGTTTTGATCGTGGCATTCATACAGCAGTGGGGAAAGATGTTGGTCTTATCAACCATTGAAAAACAAAAAAACCTCCCAGTTCTGACTTATCTTATAATACATAGCATAAAAGTTGGTCTCTTTATTAGCAGTTTGCTTCTCATATTGTATATCAATAAAATTGGGCACTGTCTTCCTCGTTGGAGTTAGTTATCTTTTCCAACTCCTTTACCAGCAGAGGTCATAGGAAACACCAATATTTTCAATGAAATGAAGAAGTATGTTGGATTTATTTTGTCTCTGTGTTTTTCCTTTTCTCCCCTTATTTTTATTTGATTAATTAATTGGTTTACAGTCTTGGACCAAAACAAGAATAAAAGCTTATATAAGTCTAATGACACAAATAGCAGTAGAATGAAAATGGATATAAGAAACCCCCCCCCAAAAAAGGGGGGCAATAGAAACTTGATTGTTGTGAGCTGCCCAGAGTTGTGTTTTAAGTTGTAGGGTCCACGACAATCATTTAAATAAATAAACAAATTTTGCACCAACAATAACTTGTTTCATAAGTAGGTATAGGAATTGGTCCAATCTTGGGAAAGGGCGGAGCTGGCATCGTGGCAGTACAACTGGAGATCATACTGTGCTAAGATAGCCGTTGATATCTCCACTGCTGGACAGTCCAAATGGACCTAAACTGTCCCGTAGGGATGGTGACAGGTAGGGGCACGTCCTGTCAATCCCAGGGACACTGCAAATTCCCTGGTTGATCCAGGAGAAGCTCTTTACCGGCAACGGAGAGGCAGCCATTAAAGCTGCTAAAGCCGGGACAGCTCCAGTACAGAAGAGATCGAGTGAAAGTGTGTCAGTTTAGTGAGATGTTATTTTACTTATTATTCTGAGAGAACACCCTAAAAGACTTAAAGGAAAATTAAAAGTGAAGATAAAAGAGACTAAGCGGCAAAATTAAGCTATGTTTAAATAGAAGGCTTTTTTTCCTTTCTTTCTACTAGAAATTGGAACTTGGCAAGTCTTTTTTTTTTAATTTAGACTGGACTGGTCTTCTCTAATTTTTACTATTTTACTATATTTTTACGATTTTTCCTTTTTGATTATTTTTTCTTTTTTCTTTTGGAAAGTTTGCTTTGATTAAGGCTTTTCTTTTTTACTTGAGGTTTATTTATTTTTTCACTTTCCTTTTTAAAAGACTTTATTTATTTTTTCCTTTTGTTTCTGGCTTTGGTTACATGGGGAGTGAAAGTAGAGAGAAATAAATAGCACTGCCATCTAGAGGCCAAATATATTGTTTTATTTTCTTTTTTACTTGTTTATATATGAGAGTTACACTTCAAGGACTCTGAGTTTTTCACTGAAAAGATAGTGGGAAGAGCATGGCAGATTGTTTATACAGGTGCTCCTCTATGTAATTATTGATAGTCAGAGTCTGGAGTTGAAGAAGAAGAAAAAGAAAGAAAGAAAGAAAGAAAGAAAGGAAGGAAGGAAGGAAGGAAGGAAGGAAAGAAAGAAAGAAAGAAAGAAAGAAAGAAAGAAAGAAAGAAAGAAGATTGAAGTGACTTTGAAAGGACTGGAATTGAAGAATTTGAAGTGTTTTGTTTTAGAGCCTTGGACATTTAACGGCAGTGACTTGCTTAATGGAATGATTTGTTATTGTTATTATTATATTTTTTTCACTTCCCCGCCAGTTGGATTTTTATGCAGGGATTGTAGATTTTTAACCCAGGAACCAGATTATAATTTTTTCCTTTATTTTTTTTTCTTATCTATTCCTTTCATTCTATTTTTTGGTGCTCCTTTTTCTTTTTCTTTCTTTTAAATTAAGGGATTTATTTTTCTCTTTTTCTTATTTTATTTTTTTCCCCTTTTTTTGCATGCAATTGGAATTAATTGGATTAAGGTGTACAAGAACCTTAAGATCTCCTTTTTACTCTTACTTTTTTTAATCTTTTACATTTTTTCTTGTTTTTAATACTTATTATTGGAATAGCAGTTGTTTACTCCTGTCCTTTTTTCCTTTATTTTTCTTCTTGCCATCCACTTTTCATTTTTGTCTTTTCCTGATTTTTGTTTTTGATTTTTTTTCCTTTTTTACTCAAAAATAATTATAAAATGAGTAGAAAAACACCAGCTTCAAGTCCTTCCTCCTCACCATCCAGGGGACAACGATCAATACAGATGATATTGCAACAGGAGAAGGAAAAGGAGGAGGAAGGGACATTACAGGTGATTTTGCAAGGAATCCAAAATTTACAAGTAAAATCAGATAATATTGAAAAGAGAATAGAGAATATGGAGAAAAAAATGGAAAAGACAGATGAGAAAGTTGAGGAGATTCAACAGAAAATTGAAAAAAACAGATGAGAAAGTGGAAAATATTCAACAGATGATGATGAAATATGAGGAAAGGGTTAAGAAAATTGAAGAACAAGAAGAACAAAGAGGCAAGGAAAGTGGAGATATCAATACTAGATTGAGTGAAGTTGAAAAAAGCAGGAGTGAATCACTGGGGTGGAAGATAGACAAGTCAGAATTTTACTTGAGATTTCAAAATGTTGAGGAAGAAAAGGGTGAAAATCTTGCGGAAAAAATGATAAAAATATTGGCGGAGGCACTAGAGATAACTAAAGAGAAAATGATGGATGGAATGGATGAAGTGTTTCATGTCTATACAAGATATACAATGAGGAATAAGCTACCAAGAGAAGTTCATATTAGATTTACTAAGAAAACTATTAAAACACAAATACTGCAATTGGCAAGAGAGAAGACATTAAAGCATAAAGGTAAAGAAATTGTGGTGCTGAAACAGGAATTGGTCCAATCTTGTGAAATCCAATGTCTTTTGATTACAATAATGAACATTTTCATAACTTTCATGGAGAGCATAAATCAATTAAATAAGCAATGTAAATTCTATATATTCACATATATAGATAGACAGATTATAGATTACAAGTCATTATTTTTTTAAAAAACTTGTTCACTGTGCTAAAATGAGGATTTTATTCAAAATTTATTATCTGCGCATATACCTTGAATATTTCTGTTATCTTTTGGCAGGAAAAAGATAAGAAAAATGATGTTGAAAATGGAAACTTGAAAAAAGAAGAAAACATGGCACAATCAGTCCCCAAGCAACAAAGTGAGTAATATAACCCGACAGCTTTTTTTTAGAACCTTCAAATTATAAGAAACTTGAAGGTTCTAAAAATAAATGTATTGTTGTCTTGGATTCCAATTATTACAATTAAGGACATTTCTGAAATATTGTAGTACAGTATTTCAGTATTATATTCTAATGTAATATTAAACTACTTTCCTAAAATAACTAGAAAGAAACTTATTCTCTTGATTTTTTAAAAAGAATCTAGTATACGAGTTTGTTATCTTTTTTTGAATAGATTAAAATAGAGATTTTTGTGCTAAAATAGAGAAGATGATATAATGTGTTGCGATATGGTTTAGATTAAGGATAAAATTAAGGATTAAATTATTTTAATTTAACATCTAAATATTATCTGGATTTTGTCCTGGTTTTTGTTTTGTTATTTTTTGTTAGATTCTATTTATTTGTTTGTTTTTTATTTATTTGTTTTTGTCAGGTTTGATTTATTTGAATCACTAAAAATTTTCTGTTTTATTTTCTTTTTTACTTTTTAATCTTTGTTTTTTTCCTCTTTGTGTTTTTTCCTTTATTTTCTCTTTTTATGTTTCACCATTAAGAGTATTTAAAAAACAATAATCAAACCAGTAAAAAGTGTGTTATGGAGAGGCAATTATTGGATGTTTTACCCTTTATAACTACAGAAAGTTAATACTATGGAACACAAAATATGTAAGGCTCTGGCTACAAAAAGTATGGAAAACAGAAAGTATCATCTAATGAAATAATATGGTTGATTAAGGGAAGTTCAGTCCATTTCTGACCTTCATGAATCTGCATAGAAATATGAAGCATATTGGAGGTGTATTCTATATTACAACAATGCCTGTGCAATGGTTTTTCCACTGCATATCAATCATATTTAATTAGAAGAGCCATGAACCTTTTAGGCACTCAGAAAATAGGGAGGCAATATCCATACAACTAGACCACTATAATTGCTGATATAAAATATAAAGTTACTTAGAAGGAAAGAAGGTTATTATAGTAATATTCTTGAGTAGCTCTAAAGCATGAACATGCTTATGCTGTATAGCTACATTGTTCCTGAAATGATCTTGTAGTTAGAAAAATTGTTTTTAAGGCAATCAAAACAAACCTAACTCTAGCTGATACAAAAATTTCACACATAGTAAGCCTATTTTCTGAAAATCACATCACAAATGGTCTTATATAGAAGACATTACAATGACATAGACATTGAATGTTTGATTGAATGATTTAGGCTTGAACAATAAGCCTAAAGGAATCAATATTTCTCATGATACGTGCTATTATGTTCCAGTGAGCAAGCATGACATTGACACAATCATTGATAAAATAAAGGTGGAACTGCAAAAAAAATGCATTTAGTTCTGACCCTGAACTATTAAAAACAGTTGCTTAAATTTAGGATTCTAGTGGTATAATAGAATACAGGCAAATAACAGCAACCACCAGGAATATTGCTGGTCCAGATTTTTCGTAGTCTTCAATAAAGTGAATTCACATTCCCTACAGAGCAGCCTTGATATTCATTAAAAGATAAAATGACATGAAAGTGAGAGCATTATAGGCTTGATTAATAGCCCTATTTCTTTCTTCTCCTTAAAGGAAAGCCCTTAACATAAAAAAATCAAAAATGCAGAGAAGTATAAAGAGATATTCATTGTTAAACCATAATGGGTTTCATGTTTGTAGCTTTGAAGGATGCACCAACACTGACTCAAAACTATTCCAAATATGGTTGAATGCCTCAATAATGGGGGGAGGGGTGCCTATTTTGATGGAGTTTCACCTTTAGGCTTTTTTGTTGCTGGGACCTGTAAAGATTGAATGAGTATGAACGAAAATATTAATTAGAAGCCAGAATAACTTCATGTGTATGATAACATCATCAAACAAAGGAGTAATTTGTATCTTTTGTGTAATGAAGTCATGATTCACATGATGTCACTACTGCCCTCAGAAATGTCCATGGGCCTGAACACCTTGTTATTTGCAGTAATATTGTAAATGAAGGTACAACAAATCTGGCTAGAGACAAAGAATTAGAGTAATTATCCAACAGGCTCAACTTTAGTCAACTTGATGTGAAACTGGGGGATCAGCTAATAAGTCAATGGGGTAACAGCTATGGCCTCTTTAAGACTATCACAGAATTTCTAAGTGCAATAAAAATACATTAGCGATACAGCTCTTTCTTGGACTCTTTTACAAAGACAGCCCTTGAGAACACAACTCATTTGATTCAGAGAACAATGAGAGATTAATTAGAAAATCCAACCTGACAACTGAAAACTGAAAATTAGATTTACCCAACCATCTCCATACTGACCTGACTTTTTTTCAAGTAGAAACTGCTGCTAATTATGTAGATGTGAAAATTAAAGTGATAAGTAACAGATACTTTCTGCTTGTCATCAGATAGTGCACACAGCAATTACAAATTGCAAATTTTGGTGACCTGGCCTCCGTCTTTTCAAAGAAGGGAGAGTACCCTCTGGTGTCCAATTAAGCTATACCATGGGCTGCTTATAGACAGTTCAAAATACCCAATGGGCCAAGTGAATACGAAAGTGTTAGCATCCTGAAAGAAAGTTATATCAACCAAGAAAATCTGTTTTGGGGTCAACTACCCAAACAAGTAATTCTAGCTATAACCAATTTGTATTCTCTTGGAGGATATTTACAATAAAAATAATTTTAATCATTCTAACATGGGGAATAGAAGTTGAGAGAGTAATTTGAGGCCGGTTCTTTAGATGCGAATGATGTAAAAGCACATATAGATTTAGAACAAGGGTCTTCAAACTTGGCAAGTTTAAGACTTGTGGACTTCAAGTCCCAGAATTCCTGAGCTAACATGACAGGAGGAGGAATTCTGGGAGTTGAAGTCCACAAGTCTTAAAGCTGTCAAGTTTGAAGACCCCTGGTTTAGAACATAAAACTGGCAAAAATATGAAAGATAGATCACTTTTAGTTAATAAAAGAAATATGTGGGAAGTATAGGATCCTGTGTTAATATTGTATTTTATATTAAAATTGTGTGTGTGTGTGTGTGTGTGTGTGTTTTCATAGATTTTCATGGGTAAAGGTATGTAGGTCTTGGTGTATTCAGGTCTTGTCCCATGTAAGATTGAGAATACCTTGGCGACGTTTCGATGAGATCCCACTTACCATCCTCAGGTTGGTGTCTTCGGCTTTGTGCTTGTGCCAGCAAAGCGTAATGTACCATGCAAAATTTGCCCAGCCCCATACATTGGACAAACCAACAGGAGAATAAATGCTTGCATCGCAGAACACAAGAATGCAGTCAGAAAAGAAGAAAACCTTCCTCCTTTTCCAGCACCTTAAAGCCACAGGACATGAAATTGATTTTGAGGGATCCAAACTTATCTCCAACACTGAACACTTCAACAAGGGAATAATTAGGGAAGCCATTGAAATAGAGAAACATCCCCCTAACATGAATAAATGGGATGATACTTCCCACCTACCAGACATCTGGAAACTAGCCCTAATCAACAAACGAGTCCCAGCCATGAAAACCAACACCGGACCCAAAATAACACATGATACCACCACCAATCTCCCTTACCAGACTCAAACCCAAGCCCACCCCACAGATAAAAGGCAACCACCGTCCAGAAACCAGACCATAGCTGCAACTCCAGCTGCTACACCCCCCTCCGACCCCCAAACCAAGCAAACTGACACACGCTATAAACACATAGCCAGACCTCAAACTCGGAGCCAAACTAAGGCCCGGAATGTCACATCACAGCCTTCCACCCAGGATACTACATCATGGAACTCAGGAGATTACAACACAAAACCTCAGGAGGTTGCAACACAGACAACGACCCAGGAGACAACAGCACAAGACCCAGGATGTCACAACAATAAAACTCAGAAGGTCATCACACAGCCCACTACCCAGGTAGCTACAATACAAAAGGCTGAAGGACACACAGCCACTACCTCAGCCACACAGGCTCTTACGAAAAGCCAACCAATCAGCAAACATCAATTCCATCAACCAATCAAGAAGCAACAACACAGCCAACAACACAGCCAACCAATCAGCAAACACCAATTCCATCAACCAATCAAGAAGCGACAACGCAGCCAACAACACAGCCAACCAACCCGCTTACAGCAGAGCCAGCACACCACACCTCCCCTCCAGTATTTATAGAGAGAAGGCAGCTCAGATCACGCTTTGCTGGCACAAGCACAAAGCCGAAGACACCAGCCTGAGATGGCAAGTGGGATCTCATTGAAACGTCGCCAAGGTATTCTCAATCTTACACGGGACAAGACCCGAATACACCAAGACCTACATATATATAATATTCTATGTAGGTCATAATATTCTAAGAATTTTTTTTCTCATGCAGTTTATACTTTCTTCAATATATTTTATTAAATATTTGAACCATAGTTTTCTAGATTTATCATTTTGGGCTAAATATGGGTGAACGGATGTAAGAGCAGAATGTAAGAGCAGAATTTTCACTTGACGATTTTGATGTTTTATAAAATTTGCCATGTGCATGTGCATTAAAATATCAAATGAATGTTCACATATAATTATTATTTAGAAGTGGAAAGAAAATATAATCACTGTAATTAAAAAGTCTAATATTACTTCTGAAAAATATGGTGGTTTGCTATTGATTTGCTTTCAGAGCAAATGTGAAATCCTGTAATTACTTTTAAAGGCCTTCACTTGGAAGGCATGTACTCTTCTTCTGCATGATCTGCTACATGATTAAGGCAGGTGTTCTCAAATTGTGAGCCACAATCCCCCAGGAACTCATAAACAACTGGGATAGGAAAGATTGAAATGTTTTCTTAATGCTAATCAAACTTGCAAAGGCAAAGTAGAAATGTTATAAAAAATTATTCCTTTTTTGCCTTAGGAGGCACATGTACGCCTTGGGCAAGCAAAGCAGAACCAATAATATTTTATGGCAATCTACCTTTGTTTTTGATAGTCTGATCAGCTATCAGAAATATTATAAATAGTCAAAATTGGAATGCTATCAAAACTTGCTTCCAATTTAACTAGATAATCCCTAGACTTACACAGATAAAACAGGAAGTAAAGTCCATAGCAAGTTTGGGAGATTGCTAAATCCATGAGTTTAAGTATCCACTATCCATAGTAGATGGTTTCCCGCTGCATGTTAAGTATAGTATCCTTAATCTTTGGAGTACCTGCAGAAATATATGCTAGGGGAGCTCAGTATTCTTACCCATTTTTCTAAATTTCTAGATTTTCAAAGTTGAATTTTGGAAGCAAATGTCAACATGACCATGATAACGCTGACCATGTAAAGTAAAACTAAGTCACAAAAATTACATAAACATTATGTATCTTTCAGCAAATATTGTTCTTTTCTTGACAAAACCCAAGTAAAATGAAATCACTACTTTTATTCATGAGGTAGTGTCTCAGAAGTATAGTTAGCATTTTTAAAGGTTGTAGTAGTACCAGTTTTGACTTCTGTTGTGTTAAGATCACCTGTAAAGGACTTCCACTCACTGCTTTTAGAGTTACTCTAGTAATGGATATCCCCCAAATGTGCTTCCCTGGCCAATGTTTTCAAAAATGTTATTATTCTTTTTAAAAGTTTTGGCTTTTTTCCCCACTGCTATATTACAATGGGATTTAGTTTTAAGACCCTATACCAACAAATGAAAGCTAGGCAGAGGTGCGATTCCACCAGTATAACAACCGGTTCAGTGATTGCATGCTGCGCATGCGTGTGCGCGCTTTGCACGCATGCTCCATGTTTAAAAAAGCTCCGATACTTACCTTCTATTGCAGTCCCTGTGAATAAAACAGCTGAGGCAAACTGCTCTGCCACGTGAATCAGCTGAGCTCTAACAAAAGGACATAAAGCTCAGGAAAGAGCAGTGGCAGGAGGCAGGGTCACATGCTCGTCACAGCAAACTGGTTCACTGCCAGCTGATTCTCGGAGCAAGGGGTTCACACGAACTGGTCCAAACCAGTAGAATCCCATCCCTGAAGCTAGGTGATACCAGAAAACCATGAGAGAATATTTTATACATATACACAAACTGATTATCCTTTTCACTTTAGAACTCCCACTCATTACTACATAAATATTTGTTCAAAGCTTAAGATTATATTAGGGTCTATGCTCAGTCTAGTCTTCAAAGCACAGTTTTCCTGATTCACAATCCTTTGTAAAACCTCACAGACAGTGTACACATCATAGTAAGTGGTCTCTCAGTGGCTTCTGATTTCATTCAGGAGATGCCAGTATCTCTCAGGGCATGATTCTTCTAAGATATTGTGCTATTAAGTTTGCATTCCTTTTCAAAACTGATAGATATTTTCTGTAGTAGATATCTTCTCAAAAGGAAAGTTGCCCGAAAGTTTTTTTTTTCTGAAAAGTCAGAGGTTACAGTTTTTAACAATCATAAAAACATGTTGAATGTGAATTCTTCTCTGGAAAAAGTTGACAAAAAGTACATGACTGATGGTTAAACAGAGATTTCTTTGGAAGATGCTGGGGTCAATCTAAATGAGGATAAATCTGCGAAGTCCTTTGTGCTCTCTGAGCTTCAGCACAGATGTCACCTAGTCTGATGACAAAATGTCAGCAGGAAAACAATCAAGCTCAGAGAATTCCAAGGATTCCACAGTTCAACCCTTAGCTCCATATATTCTTATATTGGAGGATAAATATTTTTAGACATTTTTGCTAGGAATGGTAATTAACAATGAATGGGATATGGCAGCCAGACAAACACAATCAGTTATATTTTTATTCTATTTAAAATGGAAGAGAGAAAGAAATTTTCTTTGAAATAAAACTTACAATTTCAGAAAGCTTACTGATAACTGAACAATATTCATCTGCCCGGATGAAAAACTCAAGATCAGCTGTTGCTGAAATACTGTACATCAGGGGTGTCAAACTCGATTTCATTGAGGGCCACATCAGGGTTGTATTTGATCTCAGATCCAGGGTGGGTCTGGCCAGGGTGGGTGGGGCCAGCTCGATGTCACTCATGTTGGGGGTGCCTGTGGAGGACCGAGCCTGCGGCCAACAAAAATAGGCTCCCGAGCTCCATTTTCTGCTGCAATGGTTTCCTGCAACCCTCTGCCAGCAAAAAGTATGTTCCATTCTTCCTGGGTTACTTCTATATAGTTGAAAACAGTGTTGATATCTTAATTACTGTATTTTCTTGTTCGTGCTAAATGATCCAGTTCTTTCAGTTGTTCTTTAACTACATTTAGGTAGTTTCAGATCTTACTGATTAATAGTAATTAACTTCCTTGCTCCCTGCCAATTGAGTTTCCATGTTTCTAGTTGCTTTTAAATTCTTTCAGAAGAGAAAAAGGAGGAAGAGGAGAAGGGAAGCCTTCTCTGCTTTGTTCTGTAGAATCTGGACCATAGTCCTGAAGTACAGAGAATAACTACAGCACTACTCTTACCACCTGGGTCTATGGCCTCTTTAGAGATAAACTTTTTAAATGCCTGTAATCTTAGTGAAGCCAATGATGACTTTTTATGATCTAAAAACTATGCTGCTCTAAATGAATTTTAAGATTTTATGTGATTAGTTATTTTTTTTTATTTCAACAGCCATATTGAACTGCTGGTTCACAATCTGCTTATGATTAAGACATATGGCAAGTTGTTATATCAGAAGGCAGGTGTCCAGTCTCACAGCAAACAAATATATTCAATATAGCCTCAAAGCAAACAAATACATTCAATATATATTCATTATAAATAATGCGGCTGCAAAATATATACTCTGGTTAACTGTGGGTAGTGGGCAGAAGAATATACTTATATACCTGAAATTTATAACCAAAATTTCATTTGGATTATTTTTGGAGCAGACATTAGAAATGCATGAATGACTATAAAAATATACCAGAGGTTCACCTCAAATATTTGTATGTTATATTACTAACACATATACATTTTCTCCTGATATTATGAACTAATTATGGAATTTAAAGTATCCATAATTATCAATAGTCTTTTAAAAGCAATTCATCTGATTCTGTCTACACATCTTCATTTACAAGGGAAAAACAGAGTAAAACATCCATCAATATGTTTCATTACTGCTAGTGATAAGAGCTTTAGAAGTGATTTTTGAAAAACATTAGAAGTGATTACTTAACATTAAATGCCACCATTATTCTCAGTAAAGCATTTTTTTTAAAATAAAGTTCCTTATGTGTGGGCTTTGATCACTATAATTCTTGACAGTGATTATGTAGTTGGAGAATTAGTTGAAATCCACTCAAAATACCCAGGTTGGAAAACACTGAGTTAAGTAAACAATATTATGAAGGTTTTGATTTAATAATAGTAGGGACAGCTAGTTTATTGTAGAGGATTGCTTCAGGCTGTAAACTAGAAGATCTTGAATTCTAGTCCAGCCTTAGGCAGGAAGCCAGCTGAATCACCTAGAGGCATTCACTTTCTTTAGGAAGGAGGCAATGGCAAACCACTTCCAAAATCTTGTCAGGAAAACTGCAGAGTTATTCAGAACAAGCAAACAAACAAATAATTAAAATTA
The DNA here is from genome assembly GCA_009733165.1 of Naja naja. Lineage (NCBI taxonomy): Eukaryota > Metazoa > Chordata > Lepidosauria > Squamata > Elapidae > Naja > Naja naja. Next base: position 190,416,057 of record CM019150.1, on the reverse strand, counting down.
AATCCAAACAACGTAACAACATAAAAGTAGCAATAATAATGGTGTTGTGTTTTTGTAACAATATTTGCTTTGTATTATGTTTTTATGGTTTATTTTATTGTGAGTTGCTCAGAATCAATTTGGAGTCAATCAGCAACTACTTAAATAAACAAAACTCATAGCAGCTTCTGTTACAGAACTTTTATCTCTTTTCCCCCCAAAGGAACCAAAACAGCACTTTACACTCATAGCATCTCTCCAAAATCAAGTCAGCCCTGAAATATAAAATGCTTGCATCTATGTTTACAGATGCTCAGTTTTATTGTTCATATTTTAAAGGTGTGACATTCCTTTTACACAAAATGTGCTTTTTTTTCCAAATAATTTTTTTCTAGAATCAAGACAAGAGAATTTAATACAATGGATGCTGGTACCTGCAATGAGTCTGAAATGCAAAACTTGTCTGCTTAGAATTTCCCTTTTGCTGCTCTAGCACAGAGAACAGCTGAAGTTTTTGTATTGGATGGAATGTGAAGAGAAGATAAAGACCGACTTTAACTATTAAAGTAATTTTCCCGATTTTCCCCCTCTCAACGTGATTTCAGAACCAGGCTCTTAATTAAGACAGCTATACCAGTGGGCCTTGTCATCCCAGAGGATGAGAAGAAAGTGATTCAGATTCTTAGAACATGTCACATGCAAATGATGGGATTTAGAAAGAAGCAGCCTAAAGAAAGTGGTCAGTTCCACTTAGGCTGAATGAGATGGCTGCTTCAAGGTGGAATATTGATGATGAGGGGTCCTTTGTGCTCTCTGAGCTGGTTGTTTTCTTGCAGGCGTTTCATTTATCCATCAGTGGAACATTGATGATGTTACCTAGTTGGTAATGAAACGCCTGCAAGAAGCTAACCAAGCCGGGAGCCCAGGTCCTCTCATTTCAAACCTGAGTTACAAATATCCTCCTTTATTAATATTGGGGATGCCATCATAGTAAGCAAATTGCAACTTCCATAAATTGCATTTTTACAACATGGAATATCTATGTCAGGGACCAGAGTAACTTGGCTGACTTTGTGTGATAGTCACCTTGATTTGAAGGGCATTGCCAGTGCTTCTCTGTCTCAAAAATCAACTTCTTTTGATTAAAAAAAATCAAATAAGGGGCTGAAGGGATTACTGTAATGATAAGGAGGGAAGAAGGATAATGAATTTATTTGTGATTTCTGTAAAGAAAGGGGAGGTCACTTCTTTAACTTCTTTCTTAAACTGTATTCTTTTCTATACCTTTTTTCTTTTTCTTTTTTCTTGATATATTTTAGTTATGATTATTAAAAAATAATAACTATATTTTTTTAAAAAAAGTTGCATCTCTTGGATTGGTATGTAGTGAAATATAGAATAGGATAGGATAGGATAGATAGATAGGATAGGATAGGATAGGATAGGATAGAATTCTTTATTGGCCAAGTGTAATTGGACACAAGGAATTTGTCTTGGTGCAAATGCTCTCAGTATACAAAAAAAACATACATTTGTCAAGAGTCAAGAATCATAAGGTACAACACTTAATAATAGTCATAGGGTACAATACAATCAAATCATACTAGGAGGAAACAATCAATATAAATCGTAAGGATACAAGCAACAAAGTTACAGTCATACAGTCACAAGTGGGAGGTGATGGTGATAAGGAGTGATGAAGATTAACAGTAATAGTAATGCAGACTTTGTAAATAATTGACAGTGTTGAGGGAATTATTTGTTTAGCAGAGTGATAGCGTTTGGGAAAAAACTGTCTTTGTATCTAGTTGTTCCGTTGTGCAGTGTTCTATAGCATTATTTTGAGTGTAGGAGTTGAAACAGTTTATGTCCAGGATGTGAGGGGTCTGTAAATATTTTCACAGCCCTCTTTTTGACTATATCAAAGAAACAGTCTCTAGCCTTCTGAGCAGAGGTGGTATTCAGCAGGTTCTGACCAGTTCTGGAGAACCGGTAGCGGAAATTTTGAGTAGTTCGGAGAACTGGCAAATACCACCTCTGACTAGAGATTTTACAGTATCCTTCCCCTGCCACGCCACCAGTCCGCCCGCAGAACTGGTAATAAAAAAATTTGAATTCCACCACTGCTACTGACGCCTCTAAGTCAAGAAAAGAACAGGAGAATAGTATTAAATTCCAACATAAACTTTGTCCTAGCATCCTTTTTTTTTTTCAGATACCAAGGATGAAAGTAGATGAAAACTTGATTGTAAAATCTGTAGTCTCTACTAGCGCTTCATAGGAAAACCTACTTTTTTTGCATGCTTTCCTGTCTGGACTGGAAAAAAAAAGATTATTCCAAACCCGCATTCAGTCATTGTAAAATTGCCAATTTCCAAAAACCCCTAAGAGACACATTATTCAAATAAATCCTGTGAGTTGTGAGAGGCTTATCAAATTGTTTTTAGAACAGGTAGGGCAATAGATATTCAAAAATCTTCAGCTCCTCTCAGTCTCTGGAATTCAAAGGCATAAAGCAATACGGACATATGATTTGACAAAACGGCAGCATAGCTTCCCTTTAAAGAAAAATCTAACCTATTATTTGTTTTATATCAAGTTTGTTTGGACTGGGCACCATCTCAAATAACTCCAGTATGAATAACAGGAATAAACATAAGATTAATTAAGTCCTATGAATCTAGAAGTCTTATTTATGGCTTGACTGTTTCTTATAATCCCAGGAAATTAAAATCACAGTTTACAATAAAGGGTGCAGATTTATGCATTAAGAATACACTGCCAAGACATTTTCCTATAATCATTTTGCTTTGATTAAGATTATACTGTATCTCTTTTATGCAGTGCAACACACTGATGACAGCAACTTATGTTTTATAGGAATACAGCTGAAATACCAACTAAGAAGAACTAGAAAAATTAATCATTGCAGAATAGCTAAATGTCATTTAAAGGACATTTTCTCAATAATTCAGTTAAATGCTCTCTTCCTCAAATTTGCATTTTACACCTACATTAACGTCCTGCATTGTTTAAAGCTATTGTACAAATAATGAGCTGAAAGAACAAATACATAACAACAAGCAAAAAGAAATCACAGATAAATCACAGAGAAAGAGACAATACTAAAAATTTAGGCATGTATGTAATGTCTATGGGATTTTCAGTAATCCAGGTCATGGTTGCCCCAAAGGTGCTTTCTCAAGAGGCAACTGGAGTTTCTGGATTTGGGTTTTGTTTTTGAAGATGTTTCACTTTTCGTCCAAGAAGCTTCTGAAACTTCTTGGATGAGAAGTGAAATGTCTTCAAAAAACAAACAAATGAAGTCCAGTCACCTCCTCTGAAAAAGCACTTTTGGAAGTATGTGATCTTAAGGAGAAACATAAATATTTTAAATATTGTGAATTCTATTCAGAATGACATTTGTACCAACAAAAATAACTCTCAGAAAAAAATAATGTTAAGATAGCTAATAAATGCTGATGACATTTGAATAATGTTTTCTTCACTTCAGAGCATTTCAGAATCAATATTATATTAATTTTTCAATGAGAGCAATTTCCCACTGATTTAAAAATCAGTAATCCAGTAAAAGATTTTATTTTCCAATGTTTTGCAATAACCAAACTGTCCACTGAACAAGAACTGAGTCAAATTCTTACATTGCATCTATTCTTCATGGAATAAGGACAATAAATCAACAACTGGATTTATTGGGAAAACTTGTCAGTGAGTGTTATGGTTTCTTCAAAAATAAATATATTGTTATTAAGCTAGGAAATATAGGTGGGATAAGAGTAGTAAACTAAGTAGTTGGAGAAAATGAAATATTGAAATGTTTTGCAATGTACACACACACACACTGCACATGCATACTCCTAGAATATGCTTTTAAAATCTAATATACTATTCTGAAGGCTTATTTGAAGAGATTTCCTCATTCAATTGTTGCTTGGGAAGCTTCAACCATTTAAATATATATATATAGCTTTAGGTTTATACCTAATCTTCATTGTCGGATTAAAGTAGTCACTTTAGTTTTTTTGAAAATGTGCTCTTAGGGCTATTTTGTTATTGATATTGTTTATGTTTTCTAAGTTGAACGGTGTTGGGGATTCCAACTACTTTGAAAATTCAGAATTCCCCTTCCTTTTATTTAATACTAGGGAGGTGTAGAATGCAATACAAGTAGTCCTTGACTTACAGTCAGAAACCCTGGATGACCAAGGAAGTCCAGAGCCTCTTGCGTGACAGGACCAAGGCCTTTAGGTCTGGTGATGGGGCAAGATACAGTGTTTGCAGAGCTAATCTGAAGAAAGGTATTCGGAAGGCCAAGACTGATTATAAGAGGAAGATTGAGGATAATTTTTATAGCAATAACATGAGGCAGGTGTGGCGAAGGATTCAACAAATTGCAAACCATCAACCAACCAATGTCATCCCTGCTGAGCGGATGCTTCATTGGCAGAGGAACTGGATCATTTCTTTGCTCACTTTGAAGTGGAGACATCAAAGACAGATAAAATACAACCATCAGCCAATTGTAGCCCCCACCTCATTGTGGAGGAACAGGAGGTGAGGAGCATTCTGAGGGCTGTGGACCCTAGAAAGGCTGCCGGTCCTGACAGTATCTCTGGCCAAGTGCTTAAAGACTGTGCTGATCAGTTGGCTGGAGTCTTTACCAGGATCTTCAATTGGTCTTTATTCCAGTCCACTATTCCATCTTGTTTGAAGGCTTCCACCATTGTTCCGCTGCCAAAGAAGTTCCCTATCAATAACCTCAATGATTACAGACCAGTAGCACTCACTCCTATCATCATGAAGTTCTTTGAGAAATTGGTCTGCCAGCACATCATTTCTGGTCTTCCCATACATTTGATAACACCAGTTTGCATACAGAAAAATAGTTCTACAGAAGAGACTATAGCCATCACTCTTCACACTGCTCTGACTCATCTAGAACAGCGGGGGAGCTATGTGAGGATGCTTTTGTGGATTTTAGTTCTGCGTTTAACACATTTCTTCCACATAGACCAGTGTCTAAACTTCTGGACCTTAGGCTTCCTAATTCAATCTGCCTTTGGTTTATGGATTTCCTGTCTGGCCACTCACAGAGGGTCAGAATAGGTAATCATACCTCTTCAGCCTTTATTCTTAACACTGGTACACCACAGGGTTGTGTATTGAGTCCCTTACTCTATACTCTTTATGTGCATGACTGCATTCCCACTCATCATGCTAGTAATACTATTGCTAAATTTGCAGATTATACAACAGTGATGGGACTTATCTCTGGGGGATGAGTCTGCCTACCGAGATGAGGTAGACCGTTTGCTTTCATGGTGTGGAGGCAATAACTTGGTCCTCAACACCAATAAGACCAAGGAGCTTATAGTAGATTATAGAAGGAACAGATCAGACATCCAGCCCTTGCTTATCAATGGAGACCGAGTGGAGCAAGTGGCCAGTTTTAAGTTTCTGGGTATTACCCTAAAAGGACCTGACCTGGGGTGCCCACATTGCAGCACTGTTCAAAGGGCCCAGAAGAGATTATACTTGCAGGAGCGTCTCCTGCCGATATCAAATACCGTCACCCTATGCGAGCACACAGGTTGGGACTCCTCGGGTTGCCGTCCCCGCATACAATGTCGGCTTGCGGTGACCCGGGAAGGGCCTATTCTGCATCGGCCCCCACCTTATGGAACCAGCTACCCGTTGAGCTCTGGCTGGCTCCCATCTCTCTTCTTTCGGCCGCGCGATCTAAAACCTGGTTGTTTTTACAGGCTGGCTGGACTGATCTCCTGGGGAGAGGGTGGGTTTTAATTCGATTTTAATTTGGTTTTATAGTTGTATTTTGGCTTGTTTAATTTAATTTCTTTTTAAATAATTTATTGTTCTGTGTTTTTATCTGTGAGCCGCCCCGAGTCCTTTTTGGAGAGTGGCAGCATACAAGTCAAAATAAATAAATAAATAAAATAATACTACCTGAGACTTCTCAGAAAACAACAACTGAATGAAAAACTGCTGGTGACCTTCTACCACTGCACCATAGAGAGCATTTTAACATACTGCACCTCTGTATGGTTTGCCAATTGCACAGTGGCAGATAGGAAAGCACTCCAGAGGATTAATGTCATTGCCCAGAAGATCATTGGTTGCCCTCTCCCCTCTTTGGAAGAGCTTTATAGCTCCCGCTGCCTTAAGAAAATTCAAAACATTCTCAAAGATCCATCTCATCCTGGGAACCCTTTTTTAACTATTACCATTTGGCAGATGGCACAGAATAATAAAAACAAGGACAAATAGGCTGAAAAACAGCTTCTATCCCAGGGCAGTAGCTCTTTTGAATTCTGCTGTATAGTGCAACGTTGGTGTGGTGTCGGGGGTTTTCAGTTCAATGTGTGAAGGGTGAAGGATGTGTGTTTGTGTTTATTTTCATGGTCAGGGTCATGGTCATGATGTGCACTGAAGATGGTGTTTGATTTCATTGTATAGGTGCAATGACAATAAAGTAAAGTAAACTAAACAACAGTTAATTTAATGGCCATTCAAAGTTACAATGGCACTGAACAAAGTGACTCATGACCATTTTTCACAGTTACAACCTTGATCATGTGATCAAAATTCTGATGCTTGGCAACTGGTTCCTATTTATGACCATTGCTATGTCCCAAGGTCATGTGATTGCCTTTTTGCAACCTTTTGACAAGCAAAGTCAATAGGGAAGCCTGATTTACTAAACAAGCAGACTAATAACTTATCAACTGCAGTGATTCACTTAACAACTGTGGCAAGAAGGGTCGTAAAATGGGGCCAAACGCACTTAACAAATGTCTCACTTAACAACTCTGCGCTGAAGAAGCTCCTTGGATGAGAACCTCCATAGACATTTATGGATCAACCGATTAACCACTAGATGGCAGCAAAGAATTGCAATTCTTATGCCTCTTAGCTACCATCTAGTGCAGGGTCTTAATCTTGGCTACTTTTAAGATTTGTGGACTTTAATCCCTCCAGAGCCAGCTGGGAATTCTGGGGAGTTGAAGTCCACAAATCTTAAAGTTGCCAAGGTTGAAGACCCCTGATCTAGTGATCATTCAGATTGTGCAGCTGTTAAATAAGTGATGTTGATGAGCTGGATTTGGGGAAAGAATCGAGCCATGGGGATAAATATGGAAGCTGCAAACTCACCTTCAGAACATAATATAAGAAAAGGAAATAGTGTGCTGACATTCCTGGGAGCCATGGTCATCAGGAAAAGAATTTGTCCAGACAAGCTACTGAAGTACAAGAGACATGTCGTTTTGAATACATTTTCAATGATAAGTAAACACTAGTCAATTTAGGGCTTCACACTCTGTGACAGATTTTACCAACCCATTTATAAAAGCAAATAAATTGTGAAAATCAGATTCCTGATCTCCTTTGGAGGAAAAAGAAGACTGAGAGGTAGGAGAACAGCTCAAAGAATGATCCATAAGGACCAAAGAATCAATCTGAACCATCAGATTGAGGATAAAGAATTTGTTATTTCAGGCTGCACATCAATAAACCTGACATTTCCCACACAGAGTTTGAAAGTAAATTAAGAGGCAAAACAGCACTTTCAAAGCTTTGTACCAAAATCTACCTTTACATCTCAGCTGAGGGTGGGTAATGAGATACATGCAGTGGCATACACATATTTCCTCTGGAAATAGTAAGCAGACCATCCTCATATCCAGCAAAGAAGTTGTGTGCTTATACCTACAGTCGTAACTTGGATTTTATCTAATCCAGCCCGCTGCAGAGTATATAAAGCAGATTATATGAAGCAGAGTACAGTATATAATGCAGGCTACAACTATATCACTTCTGACATATGACTATGGAGTTAATGTTTAATAAACCTCTAGTAACTGAAGGAGTCCACTACTTCCCAAGATAGTTTATCTCATTGTCAAAAAATCCCACTCTTAGAAAACATTGAACCTGACATAAAATCTACTATGCTTCAGTTTTAATTCATGATTTTATCCCTTTCTCCTGGAGCAAACTAAATAAGTCCATCCATATTCTGCTTATGTATGAGAGAGAGGTGATAGAATGTATTAAAGAGGTAGATTTCCAGGAAAGAGGATGTGCTTTCCAGAGGAGTAAGAGGCAACACAGCCCAGGTATGATATGTAAACAGATCCTCTCTAATAGTTCACAGAGAATATTGCAGATGCAGAAAGTAGAGTCTTCAATTGGCAAGATATTGTCTATAGGTGTGGAAAAAAATTAAGAACTCAGCTTGGAAGAATCATCATGTCTCATTCTTGGTTTTGGGCCTGACACACAGAGAGAGATGCCTCCTATTCCCATTGATAATCTCTTTTTTTTTTTAATGCAGTTCCTCTTTTGAAATGTTTATTATACATTAACTGTGAATGCCATTACCAACTTGATATATATCTTCCTGGGAATTTCTCTTCTCACTTTCAAGACTAATGTTTTTAAACACTGCTTAGTATTCAAAATCCTTTCTGAAATATGTAAGGTTCTCATTTCTTGGGTTTCTCAGTTCCATGGGACTTACCAATATTTGAGTATAAAGCTTAAGGAACAAATAGCAATTCTTCCCTCCATATGTCTCATGATACAAGGATTACAGATACTTCTATCTGGGCATCGACCATGCAGAAAAAAGAAAGTTATTTTGAGTTGATTTAGCAGTCTCTTAATAACATTCCATACTACCTTCCTCTATCATGTTCTTTAGTTTCTACCATTTTTCAGCAGAGGATCTTGTTCCAAGGACTTGACCTGAAACAATTCTTTGACCAGCTGTCTGAAGGCATTTTTTGTTTTTAATTTGATGAAACTTCTCTGTCACCTTCAGGAAAACTCCACAACAATAATCTGTCATTACCCTTAAAATTTGCTTCTTTATTTTTGCTTATTTAGTTTCTGTCCTAAAGCTGTAGGCTCAATTGAAATGCTAAGTACAAAGAGATAGTTTACCTTTTATAATCCTGTACTCCCAATTTTAAGCATACACTAGAAATGGCAGATGATGATGCAATGTGTATTCCAACATACCAGGAGCTCCCTAGATTGAAAAACCCTAGAAGAGACAGGCAACAAACATTTAGTATCTACAGTACCTAATGTTGATTTTTGTGAGTTTAAGTTATTCTTCTAGCTATATTTTCTCTGTTGCTATTGTTCTTTGCTTTTGAGAATTAATATTCTGAGTGCAAGAACATGCTTGCATAATAATATTATAATTATTTAATTGTAGATGAAGCAAAAACTTCAGAACCAGGACCTGAGCCTTCTAAAGCTGAACAACCAATGGAATCAAAGGAACCAACCCAGAAGGAGGAGGCACAGCCAAATACGGGGAAGGACGAGGCTGGAGTGTGAGTAGCAAAATGTTGGCACTTCATTCATATTAAATTTCCTTACCTAAGCAGAGAAATAGAATGATCAAAAGGAAAAAAAAGTAATCAGAATGGAAGCCTCTTCCAATCTCCTGCTGACTTGATTGAAGCTGACCAAGCACGGCAGTCGATGGAGAGACTACTCCACCTAGCCTGTAGAGGGTTAGAATGGGATTGGTATACTGAACCTCCGTGCAGCAGGGTAGCAACTCTGGAAATATCAGAACTTTACCAAATTTCAATCTTTTGAGAGTTATGGGTCCCAGATTTTGGATGCATTCTATAAGTTAATTAACCCATTTGAGGTTCAAAAATTGTTGCCCTGTGATTCACCCAGTTAAAGGTTACAGACACAAGAGTTTTAGTAGTATATAGATAGTGCATACCAGGGGTGTCAAACTCGCATCATCATGGCTGTGTTCACATGATGTATTGCAACATTTTCCCCCTTCACTAAAATGGGTGTGGGTGTGGCCAGCACGTGACACATCTGCCCTGTGGGCGGCAAGTTTCACAGCCCTGGTATATACTATCTATATATACTATCGGGTGTTCATGTGTGTGTGTGTGTGTGTGTACACATATACATATATGTCAGGGGTGGAATTCAAAAAAATTTACTACCGGTTCTGTGGGCATGGCTTGATGGGCGTGATGTGGTTGGTGGGCGTGGCTTGGTGGACGTGGCAGGGAAGGATACTGCAAAATCTCTATTCCCTTCCCACCCCACTAACCTGCTTTCCAGCTCTGTTCTCCTGTGTAGGGCAAAAAAAGAAGACCCAGCTGATCAGCTGGGACTCAGGAGGCAGAGAACAGATGGGGGCAGGACCAGTCAGAGGTGGTATTTGCTGGTTCTCGAACTACTCAAAATTTCGCTACCAGTTCTCCAGAACTGCTCAGAACCTGCTGAATACCACCTCTGGTATATGTATAGGTAGCCCTCAACTTACAACAGTTCATTTAGTGACCGTTCAAAGCACTGAAAGGTGACTTATGTCTGTTTTTAATAGTTATGACCTTTGCAGCATCCCCACAGTCATGTGATCAAAATTTGGAAGCTTGGCAACTGACTCATAGTTATGATGGTTGCAGTGTCCCAGGGTCATGTGATCCCCTTTTGTGACCTTCTGACAAGCAGAGTCAATGGGAAGCCAGACTTACTTAACAGCTGCTATAGTTCTCTTAACAACTATGACAAGAGAGGTCGTAAAGTGGGCAAAACTCACTCAACAAATGTCTCACTTAACAACAGAAATGTTGGCCTCCATTATGGTTGTAAGTTGAGAACTACCTGTATATGTATATGTACACTAACTGGTGTTACTAGGGCTATAGTAACTAGTACTCAAATATGTACCAGTTCTCAACCTCTGCTTGTGATGATCACTTTATATAAAGTCCAAAGAAAATACTGCCTTTTTTCATCCTAGGATGGAAAACAATCAATTTGTTGTCTTCTCAAATGACTTACTCAACTTGTGATAGACAGGGTGATCACCTCAGAATAGCCTTGCACTCCATTAGTGAGGAAAAAATGACCCCCTTTTGGCTTCTATCTCAGTACTTTCTTGTTTTAAATACACAAAAATACATTGTGTTAGGCATTGGCAAATAGCAGCGGACATAGCTGCAATTTGCCTGGTCACATCTGTCAGGTATCAAAGTGGTTTGGCATATGTGAAAGGCCTGTGTACTGAAAAAAAATGTTGATTGAGCAAATGAATGTCTTTTAATGTCAATTTCCTAATAATTTAAATTAAGATTCACTCTGAGTCAGGCTTGTCTAGCAACCTATTTTTTCCCTTCTTTCCTCTAATAACAGTACAATCATATCCCTATTAATAGCTTTTCAGGATAGCTATATTTTGTCATTGGCAGTTTTGAGAGATCGTAGATGAATTTTCTTGAAGGTAAGAAGAGCAAGATTAGCAGATCATTTTGTCAGATCATGTTGTCAGTTCATATTAACAAGAATCAAATCTCAGGAAATTAATCCAAAAAGGCACCTCTACTAGCACAAAAACAATTCTGATATACATCAAGAGATTGTACAATAATAACAGTATATATAAGACAGTCATTGGAGAGAGAAATTGTGCAATACATTTAGGGTATTATTATTTATTATTATTTATTTAGACTTGTATGCCGCCCTCTCTCTCTAAGGATGCAGGGCGGCTAACAATATAAAACCCAATACAAAAATTACATTAAAAACAATTAAACAATTACAAGCCTAATAGTGACAAAATAATTAAGATTAAAATTAATTAAAATAAATCTAAAACAAACCCTCCCCACTTGGTCAGTCCAGACTGGCCTGTTGAAAGAGCCAGATCTTCAGGTCACGGCAGAAGGAGCGGAGATCAGGAGCCAAACGAAGGCCCAAGGGGAGCTGGTTCCATAGGGTGGGTGCTCCCACAGAGAAGGCCCTACCCCTGGGCACCGCCAACTGACAATGTCTGGCGATGGTACCCAAGGAGGCCCTGTCTGTGGGAGCTTATCGGCGATCGGAACATGATGCCGGCAGGAGACTCTCCCGCAAGTACCCTGGACCCAAGCTATGTAGGACTTTGTAAGTTGTTACCAATACCTTGAATCTCACCAAGGCAACCAGCAACCAATGCAGGTCATGCAGGAAGGGTGTAACATGGGAGTATTGGGACACCCCCATCACAGCCCGCGTGGCCACATTCTGCACCAGCTGCAACCTCCAGGTGGTCCGCAAGGGTAATCCCATGTAGAGAGCATTGCAGTAGTTGATTCGGGAAGTGACGAGTGCATGAGTGACTGTCCATAGGGCATCTCGGCTCAGGTAAGGGCACAGCTGGCAACCAGCCACACCTGGGCAAATGCCCCCTGGCCCAGCTCCCACCTACTCCTCCAAACTGAGCTGTGTATCCAGGAGGACACCCAGGTTGCACGCTGTGTCCATGGGGGCAACACCTCTCCCCCATGACCAAAGATGGTATATCCTGAGTAATCCGAGATGCGTGACGCACAGCCACTCAGTCTTAGCCGGTTGAGTCGGAGCCTGTTCCTCCCCATCCAGATCTGCACGCATCCAGACAACGGGACATCACGGAGAGGGCATCACTGATATGGTTCGGGTGGAGATGTAGAGCTGGGTATCATCCACATATTGGTGATACCTCACCCCAAAACCACGGATAATCTCACCCAGCAGCTTCATGTAGATGTTGAACAGGAGAGGCAAGAGAACCGACACCTGGGGCACCCCACAAGTGAGGGGCCTTGGGCTCGACCTCTGCCCCCCTCAACACTGATTGCAGAGGCCTGAGAGGTAGGAGGAGAATCACCGTAAAATGGTGCCCCCCACTCCCAACCCCCAAGCCACCGCAATAGGATACCATGGTCGATGGTATCAAAAGCCGCCAAGAGATCTAATAGGACTGAGGACCCAAGATTGTTGGGGGCAATAAGCTGACTTTGTAAAAATGCCGCTTAGTAATAAGCAGGCATATGCAATGGAAGGGAGGCTATTGCTGGGCACATTGGGTTGTATCCCAAAAATTGTAAGCCACCCTGAGTCTCCGGAGAAGGGTGGGATATAAATATTAATTTAAAAAAAAAACCTGTCCCAAGCCCTCCAGAGATCATCCATCAGCGCGACCAATGTCGTCTCTGTGCTGTGCCCGTGTCGGAAGCCCAATTGGTACGGATCCAGGTTCGGCTTCCTCCAGGAACATCGGTAGCTGTTGAACCACCACGCTCTCAACAACCTATGAATTACACTGAAACAAATGTATATGATGTATATGATGTAATTTTAATGAAAGAAGTAAATTCTATTACATTAATTTACTTATTTTCTAATTTAATTTAAAACAAATTAATAATGCATTCACTTATGGTCACTCTTCATAGCATAGAAAGAGTGGGAAAAACAAAACAGTCATGAGAACATTAATAGGTGACAATGTCAATCTATAAAATTCAGATCAGATATTCTGAGTCAATTGTTACTGGTTCAGGCTATGCACATTGTGGATCTTCCAGCATTGTATTTACAGATTGTAAATATAATGGGAAAATTTAAAGAATATCCACATTTCTACCCTGAGATTTCTTTTTAATGCATGCAGAAAGGTTGTGGCCTTTTGAAAGGCTTCTAATATAAGCAATAAGTAAGAAAGAAATGTAAACAAGCATTAAAGATGTATAGTATGCAAAAATAGAGCCTTGGTGGTGCAGTGGTTAGAGTGCAGTACTGCAGGCCACTTCTGCTGCCTGCAATTTGGCAAATCCCCCAGGTCAAGGTTGACTCAGCCTTCCATCCTTCCAAGGTGAGTAAAATGAGGGCCCAGTTTGTTGGAGGCAACATGCTGACTCTGTAAAACCGCTTAGGGAGGGCTTCAAGCACTATAAAGCGGTATATAAGTCTAAGTGCTATTGCTATATTTTACTCTCTCAGAACTAAAAACAAGTCAATGAATGAAAACTTGATGATATAAAATCAGGGCTAATAAAAATATTTCTACATGAAGCAAATAATTACACTATGTTGCATACAGCAATGTGAAAATCATCAAAATGGATTGCTTCAAAAATACAGAATATACATGAACACCATTCTATACATCATGGGTGTCAAACTCACAGCATCACCTTTGCCATCACATTACCTTTTATGTTTTCCCATTTGTGGAGCTGGGTGGGTGTGGCCTGCACCAGTGGTGGGATTCAAAATTTTACTACCAGTTCTGTGGGCATGGTGTGGCTTGGTGGGCATGGCAGGGGAAGGATACTGCAAAATCTCATTCCCTCCCCACCCCAATAACCTGCTTTCCAGCTCCGTTCTCCTGTGTAGGGCAACAAAAGAAGACCCACCCAATCAGCTGGGACTCAGGAGGCAGACAATAGATGGGGGCGGGGCCAATCAGAGGTGGTATTTGCCGCTTCTCCAAACTACTCAAAATTTTCGCTACTGGCTCTCCAGAACTGGTCAGAAACTGCTGAATACCACCTCTGACCTCCTGTATGCATCCAGCCCATAGCCCTCAGTTTGACACCCCTGCTATCTATTAACACCAACTAGCCTGTCTGAAGACAGAGGAAAAACTAATCTCACAATACATGGCTAGTTTCAACTAGGAAAC